>JAGDYQ010000067.1:1045841-1197123 GCA_021962125.1 Bulinus truncatus | reverse complement strand
ATATATATATATTTATATATATATATATATATATATATATATATATATATATATATCACGTTGGATTGGTGCAGAGTACAAACAGACTCTGTGCGTCTACTGTCTATATATACATATATGTTGTTGTATGACATTATTGGACTGGTGCATAGTGTATACAGAACCTGTGTTTGTGTCTATACAAAATCTCTCTCTATCTCTCTCTCTCTCTCTCTCTCTCTCTCTCTATATATATATATATATATATATATACAGAGAGAGAGAGATTAGAAAAATCAAATGTGTATATTGAACTACGATTAAGTAATTATCTCCGCTTGCAATCACGAAATTGCTGTCTGCTACAGGTGCAGTTATGTTGGAAATGAATGCCTGCAGCAGAAAAAACATTATTGCCATGATGCCGACCATCAATGACGCCATGCTGGTGAACCAGACGTGAAATGGAACATCAAGTGTAATTTGCTTGATGGGAATAATCGTTTCCATGTACATTATATTTCTCTCTTCGCTCGCTTCGTTTAAAATGAACATCTTCAAATTGTTAAAGAGTCTGTGGACATCCCCGAATATAAATGCTGCCAACATTTATTGGTAGGCCCCGCGTTGGTGGCAGCGGCTAGTAGGGTTCGTGAAAAGGGAAACTGTTGGAGCAATAGGAACCGGAAGAGGAAATCGGTGTCAGGATAGTGGACCAAGTTAACGGATGGCTGAGTCTTTACGTCGACATTGACTCCATTGCGTGTAAATGATAACTGTTTGATGTGTGTGTGTGTGTGTGTGTTAGTGTGTGGGTGTTATCAATGTTTTATTTCGGGGTACAGTTCCAATCAGTGGTAAATGGGGTATAGTTCTAGTCAGTGATTAATGGGGTATAGTTCTAGTCAGTGATTAATGGGGTATAGTTCTAGTCAGTGATTAATGGGGTATAGTTCTAGTCAGTGATTAATGGGGTATAGCTCTAGTCAGTGATTAATGGGGTATAGTTCTAGTCAGTGATTAATGGGAGTCTAGTTCGGCAAGTTCTAATCACTGATAGATCAATGCAAGGTCTAGACCTGATAAGTGATTGACGGGATTCTAGTTCTTATCGGTGGTCTGTAGAGAGTCAAGATCTGATCAGTGATTGGTGGAGGGTCTAGTTCTAATCAGTGATTGGTGGAGAGTCTAGTTCTAATCAGTGATTGGTGGTGGATCTAGTTCTAATCAGTGATTGGTGGAGGATCTAGATCTGATGTGATCGGTGGAGGGTCTAGTTCTAATCAGTGATCGGTGGAGGGTCTAGTTCTAATCAGTGATTGGTGGTGGATCTAGTTAAAACCATTCATAAGTGTATGCTCTAGATTTAGTTATCAAATCAACTTCATTTCCCAAACAGTTAAAAAGACTGTTTCACGGTCATAAATCTTCTGGGTGAACGGTAATTCACTAATGGTTCATTACCCCCCCCCCCCCCCACTGTAGTATTATTGGCAACGATGTTGTTTTCTCTTCAGTACGACCCTAGCAACGGCACTGGTGGTGGTGGGATTGGGTTGGGTGGGGGGGGAGGTAATCTTATTGCTTTGTGACGCCGCGATGCGCATTATAAATAAGTTCACTCTCACACCATTAAACAACCGAAAACATGTTCATTTTGTTTATATACCTGTTAACTGGATTTTCCCGCTTAATGAAAGTACAAAGTGAAAAGTACAGAAAACTAAAAACAAAAAACACGATAAAAGATTCCAATCATTGTAAAAAAAATTAAAAATTGCGAATTTTTTTTTCGTTGATATTTCTACTAAAAAGCAAAAAAAAAAAAAACTGTATTTAAAAAAACAACCAAACAAAGCAAAAAACGTGAATTGGTGTTCAAAGGTGGAGGTTGTGATAGCAACATGTGTTCAGTTGATTGGCGGTGTCTGTGGAGATCATTAAATCGAAAGATGATGGGTAGATAAACACGCTTTTTTTTTTGTTCTTCTTATTCTAATGGCTCATTGGCAGTGGACGGACAATGTGTTGAGTGTGCGCAAGAGTGTTAGTAGTATATAGGCAAGTGACTGTGGGCGAGTATGTAAATTAGAGGTATGAAGGGGCAGGGCTGCCAACTTGGATAATTTACACACAGATTTAGTCATATAGAAAATGCGACATACAGATTTAGCTATATAGAAAATGCGACACACAGATTTAGCTATATAAAAATGCTACATACAGATTTAGCCATATAGAAAATGCGACATACAGATTTAGCTATATAGAAAATGCGACATACAGATTTAGTCATATAGAAAATGCTACATACAGATTTAGCCATATAGAAAATGCGACATACAGATTTAGTCATATAGAAAATGCGACATACAGATTTAGCCATATAGAAAATGCGACATACAGATTTAGTCATATAGAAAATGCGACATACAGATTTAGCCATATAGAAAATGCGACATACAGATTTAGCTATATAGAAAATGCTACATACAGATTTAGTCATATAGAAAATGCGACATACAGATTTAGCTGTAAGAAAATGCCATCTAGATGAGGCATGTCAGACTCATAGTCCAATTGCACCGTGGTGTGGTGCACAACGTGTTGTCCCGCGGGGGGCGCACACGCACACATAAAGCAATTCAATTAAAAATATTGCTTAACATTCTGTCAGGTTTACATGCATTTAGAACCCTACAATGTGCGCCAACTATTTAAGAGGCTGGCGACGGGTTATAAATGAAAAAAAGTGATTATCAGGTTAACAAAAAAATAGTTATATACTCAAAAAAAAAAAAAAATAATACATATATAAATATATAATTGGATAGCTAGACTTATAATAATATACAATGAACACTCTTTTCTCCATGCCCATCGTCTAATTAAAGTAGTCTTGGGTTGATTGACCCCCCCCCTCCCTTCCCCCAAACCTCTACTGTACTGACAAAAAAAAGTTGAGATTCATTAGAGAAAAAAAAAAAAAATTTTGCCCATGGGCTTTACCTCATCCATAGTATTGCCCCTGGTACATCATAGTTTTTATACGACAGAAAATGTTAGGAATGGTTTTTTTCGAACATGAGGGGAAATAAAAATACCATGCATGAGATAAATTTTAGACTTTTTTTTTTATTCGGGCGGCAAATGTGGAGGGAAAAAAAGGGGGCCGCATGCAGTCTTGCCAGTTTGACACGCCCGGGGGTAACTTTCGCCATGACCTGAAAAAAATTCCCTTGGTTCTCATCTGAGATCGAACCCGGGACGCACAGGTAGAACACTTGACCACACGGCCATCTATCTGACAGTTTAATTATTTGATATATATATATATACTAGTTGCAAGTACCCGGCTTTTACCCGGTTTAAAATAAGGTTTTCTGTTTACCTTCTTTTTTTCTCCCTACCCCCTCTCTCCCTTCCTCTCTCTCTCTCCCTCCCTCCCTCCCCCTCTCTCCCTTTCCCTCCCTCCTTCCCTTTCTCCCTCCCTCTCTCCCATCTCTCTCCGTCCCTCTCCCATCTCCCTCTCTCCCCCTCCTTCTATCCCCCCGTCCATCCTCCTCCCTCCTCCTTCCCTCTCTCTCCCTCCCTGCCCCCTCGTTCTCTTTATCTCTTCCTCCTATTTCTCCCATCCTCTCCCTCTCTCCTTCCCTCCCCTCTCTCTCCCTCCCTAACCCCTCTCTCCCTCCCTCCTTTCTCCCTCCCTCCCCTTTCCACCTCTCTCTCTCCATCCCCCTCTCTCCCCGTTCCTCCCTCCCTCATTCCCTCTCTCCCTCTCTATACTTATAAGACGTATTTTTTGTCTGTCTGTCTGTCTGTCTGTTCCCTTATAACTCAAGATCCAGACAAACAAATAACGTGAAATTTGTTACACATACACATAATTACATGGGGAAGGTAATAGGACAGGTTTCGATGGGTAGTTTAATTGTAATTAATTTTTTTTTATTTTAGTATTTTACTATATTAAAGTAATCTCGACGGCGCCATAAATAAAATTCCTCTGTGACGTCATTTCCCGATTCGAATAGAACTTGCGCGCTGGTGCTGTATTGTGCCTTTGTGATGCAAAGAATTGTTGATGTTTTTTCATGCTCTCTGATGTGTACAGTTTG
Organism: Bulinus truncatus; assembly: GCA_021962125.1. Lineage (NCBI taxonomy): Eukaryota > Metazoa > Mollusca > Gastropoda > Planorbidae > Bulinus > Bulinus truncatus. Next base: position 1,193,026 of record JAGDYQ010000067.1, on the reverse strand, counting down.
AGGAAGGTAAAGGAATGAAGAAGGATTTAGAAGTGTGAAACCATAATAATAAGTATATATATATATAGAGAGAGAGGGGGGGATGGAGAGAGGAAAGGAGGGTAGGAGGGAGGGCGGGGAGGGGGAGAGAGGAGGGAGGGGGTGGACAGGGGGAGAAAAGGGAGGGGGAGAGAGGGGAGATGGGAGAGGGAGAGGGGAGTAGGGGGAGAGGGAGCAGGGGGAGAGGCAGAGAGAAAGGAAGGGAGGGAGAGATGGGGTAGGGAGGGAGAGAGAGGGAGGGAGGGAGGAGAGAGGGAGGGAGAGGGATAAAAAGTGAGGGGGGCAGGGAGGGAGAGAGGAGGGAATGAGGGAGGGAGGAAGGGGGAGAGAGGGGGACAGAGAGAGAGGTGGAAAGGGGAGGGAGGGAGAGAGAGAGGGGGTTAGGGGAGGGAGAGAGAGGGGGAGGGAAGAAGAGAGGGAGAGGATGGGAGAAATGGGAGGAAGAGATAAAGAGAAAGAGGGGGCAGGGAGGGAGAGAGAGGGAAGGAGGAGGGAGGAGGATGGACGGGGGAGAGAGGGAGAGGGGAGAGGGACGGAGAGAGATTTGAGAGAGGGAGGGAGGGAGAAAGGGAGGGAGGGGGAGGGAGGGAGAGAGAGAGGAAAGGAGAGAGGGGGTAGGGAGAAAACAGAAGGTAAACAGAAAACCTTATTTTAAACCCGGGCAAAGCCTGGTACTTGCAACTAGTATATATATATATTTCTGGATTAAATGTTAGGCGAGAAAAAAAGTTGGCACCACTGTGTAGGAGTAAGACGACAACAGGGGTTGTGGTGGTGGTGGTTTGGGGAGGGGGAGGGGGGAAAAACCATCTGCCCAAACATCAACGACTTCATTGTGACGAATGCTGTGAGGTGATGATGATGATGATGCTATTCTGAGACTGCAAACCAGACCAGTCCACCCCCCTTTCCTCTCTGTATCTCTCTACCTGTAGCAGAATGAAAGCATTGGATGAGGGGGGGGGGGTGCACCCGTAAAGAAAACACCATGAACGACATCAACACAGCCTAAGCCAGTGTTGCCCCCCCCCCAATCCTTTTATGTGTGTGCGTGCGTGCGTGTCCCAATAAACATCAAATCCACTGGCATGAAATCCCCCCCCCCAACGTAACACATACAATATTTAAATATACAAATAAAAAAAACTATTCAAATAGCTCTCTGCCCGCCTTCCCCCCCCCCACCCCCGGACCCTCACAATCAAATACAGATCTACATTGGGTACTGCGATTTCTACAAAAAAAAAAAACAAAACAAAAAAAATCCTTTTTCATATCGTACGTCACGGTGAAACACTGATATCGTCATAAGTGGTCAAGTTGTTAGGTCAAATGTCAGCTGGTATAAAAAAAAAATACAGTGATGATGTAAACGTACAAACACGCACACGCACGCACAAACACAGCGTTTTGTCTCTTCTTTCTAAGTCATTATGCAACACGTGCGAAGAGTTTCCTCGTCCTGAGACCTGATGATCGACTACTTCGATGCCGCCCCCCCCCCCCCGCCCACCCCTACTGATCGATGAGACCGCAGGTGAACATTCAGCAAGTGGAATTACTTGTTCTACGTCCACGCCACAACCCCCATCCCGGCACTCCCCCCCCCCTCTCCTTGTACAGATTTTTTTAAAAAGTTGTTTTCAGCAAAGGAAAAGGAAGAAGGGGGTGGAGGAAAGAGGATTTAAAAGAAAAAGTCAGCGAAATGGGAGATAATACACATAAAGTCCACAAAGGGTTTGACAGCTGCAGAGTTTCACTAACGTGGAGAGTCTCCATCATACGTCTAAGCCTTCATTAATTGTCAGTTTCAGAATTTCAACTGTTCACAACTGAAAGTGCAGCAAGAGTGGTTCAGTTTCAGAGTTTCAACTGTTTACAACTGAAAGTGCAGCAAGAGTGGTTCAGTTTCAGAAATTCAACTGTTCACAACTGAAAGTGCAGCAAGAGTGGTTCAGTTTCAGAGTTTCAACTGTTCACAACTGAAAGTGAAGCAAGAGTGTTTCAGTTTCAGAGTTTCAACTGCTTACATTGAGAATCCACTAGGGGTGGTCATTTCATCCTTCTACTCATGGCTCAAATAGTGCCGCCCATGTCAATAAATTCAAATATAAACCAGCGACACACCCCCTCCCAACTTCACCTCTCTCTCTCTCTTCCATATCACGCCAGCATGCATTTACTTTAAGGTTTACGTACAAATACCTAATTCCATGTCCGGTAGCAAACGTATCTTACCGACAGACAGACAGACAGACAGACAACTTTATCGCATATTGTCATCGTCGCCAGATATATTAATCTCTACCCCCCCGCCCCGCCCCGCCCAGGTCTCAGTCTCCAATGACTTGAGCCCACCTCATACATTATTGAACGGTGGCCGCCGTGGTCATTGATACTCAATGTCCCTATAAGCCTCTACCATCTCTCAACCTAATTTTAAACATTGAGTGATTTCAACGCCACATCCTCTCACCCCACCCCCTCAACCCCTACCCCCCCCCCCAAACCCTTGTATACGAGGCCAGCTACACACGACGACCGTGGTGGTGTCCTTCTTTAACCCCGCCCCGAGCCAAGAAGCGATCTCTCCCCCCCCCCCCCATCCTCCAACCATATTTGACATTTGAGCGATAAGGGGACTTTACGTCTGAAGGTCCGACTCAAACGGCCCGAGGCAAGAAGCCAGCCATTTAAAAAAAAACAAACTCTTTTAGCCAGGAATATTTATGCGTTTTTCCCCCACCCCCTCTTCCTTTCTTCCCCCTTCTTCTCTACTCTGTACATTCTTTGTCGTCTGCAGGACCACCCATCACCACACACACACACTCACACAACTGTATATAACTACATATCTGCCTTCCTCCGAGGGGTTTTTTTCCCCCTTCCCGTCCATTATATGAATGAACGCATATTAACCCTATCTATCTACTCCGTTAAATTAAATTATATACACTTCTTTCTGCTAGGGGAAGGAAAAAAAAATCTATTTTATCATACATGTGCAAAATAATTCTGGCAAATTTTTATTTCCAAATAAAATTCCGCCCACCCTCCCCCCCATCTCTTGGCGCGAGCGATACTTAACAATGGCGCCTCTCCCCCCCCCCCCCCCTTAAAAACTCCATACAGACTATCTCGTCTCACTGAAATTATTAAAAAGAAGAGAGGGGAAAAAAAACCCTGTTTATTCCCCACAGCATGTTGTCATTCAGGCGATGCCAGTTGCTTTGAGTTTTTGTTGAGACCCCCCCCTTCCCCCCCCCTCCCGGGGGGAGAGGGTAACGAGTATTGGCTAGTGGGCTTAGTTCCGCTGAAACATGGGCCAGGGTTGTTTTTTTTTTGGAATGTTAATCATCATATTTCCTTTAAAACTGTCATTTTCTATTCATACACGGGCAGGACGAAACATGATACAACCCTTTTCTTCCCCTTCGTCTTCATCCCACTCCCCGTAAATTTAAACGTCTTTTAAGAATTTTTTTTCAATGTGCGCCCCAGTGATATTTAACTTGAAAACAGCTTGTGACTGCTCTCCCCTTGGTGTGTACGGTTTTATATATATATATATATATATGCAAGTGCGTGTCTTCAGCTACGCGTCCCAAGCATATAGCTTACACGTCCACTTTAAAAGGGAAAAAGGAAAGAAAAATCAATTACAAATCTTCTTTCGACTACTCTGTTTTTAAATGTTATGTAAGTAACAGGTATTAAAAAAAAATAACGCTGTTTACTCTTTACTTCCGTTTTGTGTTCAGAGGGGCCCCTTGCAGGAGCGAGCGAGCGCCCCCCCCCTTCACCCCCAGCGGATCAATGTTTGGGGAAACCACCGTTCTACGGTATGAGAATGATAGCATTGCACGGCGGTACGCCAATCTGTTTTATGACCAGCTTCTGGGCAAGTGTCTCAGTCAGCATCGGGGTGGTGGGGGTGGGGGCAGACAGGTGGAGGGACAAACATACGAACACACTGTGAGGCAAACAAACAGACACAGAAAACATGTTTTGACACGAAATAGCTACACATAGAGCCAGTTTGAGCGACCATTCAACCAGTAGGTTAGCTTCGGGCCCATTACCCACGAGACAAGGTAGAAATAGTAAAGGGAAAGGGGGAGGTGGGGGGTTGGAGTGAAGACAAACGATGATTCACCGCAGTTTGTCTTTAAAAAAAAATATAAGATCCCCCCCCCTCACCCCCACTTCAACATTTTATTGTTTTCTTCTTCTTGTACCGGGGAATATTAGAACAAATCAAAACTGGGCGCGCCCCCCCCCCCAATGAAACGTTTCCTTTCACTACCGGTCCCGGTCCACAGACTTTATACAACATGATATAATAACAAACAAACAAACAATAACGTTTATTGGGGTTGAGTCACAGACTTTTCTTCTTCTTCTTCTTCTTCTTCTGTTCCTTCAAACCACCGCTGAGATTAAATATATCGCCAGCATGTGTTTAGAAATGGGGGGGGGGGGAGAGGTTGAAACTAAAATAAGTAGGTGTGGTGGTGGAGCACGGAGTTGACAATGACACACCCCCACCCCCCCCTTCTCCTCCGGCTTGGTTTTCGTTCTTTCGTTGGCGTCTGCCGCCTTACCGGGTAACCGGCAACAAGGGACACAAATAATATACGAATTCGCCCAAGAGGGGGGAAACAACTGCTACTGTAAGTTGGGATGATAAGGTCTCCCTCCCCCCACCCCGCCCTTTTTAAAAAAAAAAAGGTTTACCATTCCAGTCACCGGAACTCTTCAATGTTGATACATTTGATAAGGTTTGAATTGTTTTTCTTTTCAGAAGGCTTAATACACAAACAGACTCTTTTTTTTTTTGTATTTTTTATGTTTTTTTTTTTTAAGCGTAGTAAATGTGTTTAATTTGTGCGCGGCCGTATAAGCTGTGAGCCGGGACTGAAGTCTTCACATGTTTACGGCCTGTTTTCGAGAATTAGGTTCCTTTCAATTAATTAACCAAGTTCATTTTCTGCAGTAAAGAGATGGGCATTGTCCGGTATCAACGCCCACGCTGTTTAACTTGCCAGTGTGGCACTGATCATGAAAACAAAAAAAAACAAAAAAAAAAAAAAACAACAACAAAACAACAGCCTCGTAAAATACGTAAACGTATGCCTTGCCCCCCTCCCCCCACCACCACCAACATGAAAAGGCTGCTGAGGAGCTTCAATAGAACCGGAGACGTTCTTAGCTATGTCAGGGTCATCGGAAGACAGTTCCAGAAATGTTTGGATGCCCCATGCAAAAGTGCCTGTCGGGTGGCCGTGGGGGGGGGGGTCTGAACATGAGATTTAAGATACTAATACTTAAATGCCCCCTCCCCTTTTTTTTTTTCAATGGGGACGGAGAGGGCCTAGGCAATTATAGCCTAGTTTGCATATCCACGAGAGCTTCCCGTGTGGGGGTGTGTAGTCAGGATGGTCCCAGTTGCAAGACAGTGATATGACGCACATCACCCCCCCCCACCCACACATAAGTGCGGTCCACTTCGGCGTATGTGTGGGGGGGGGGAAGAGAAAGAGGAGGGTCGTATGAATTCCATACACTTCGATCTTGTTGTATTACCTTAACATGTCATATTTTGTAATCAAATAATATAATAGCGATTTGGTTTCTGCGTTGAATCGAAAGTAAGGAATTATTAATACAACAGTATTCCAGTTTAAAATACGATCACACAAAAAAAAAATCGGATCTGCCCGAAACCAAATAAAAAATAATAATCTAGCCTACCGACCAAACCTAAAGGGATATAACTCTATGCAAAAGTTTTGCAGGGTACTGCTAGTGTATATATATATATATATATATATATATATATATATATATATATATATATATATATATATATATATTGTTATAATCAAGTGGTTCATGATTAACGTAAAAAAAAAAAACCCACTGACTCTGCAACACCAGCAGGTTCTGTTGTTTACTAAATATGGGTGCTGGCAACTGCAGTGCCCCCAATCACCAACCACCTAGCAACAATAACAATGCTGTTTTCTTGAGGCAGCAGCGGCGGCGGAGGCACGGCTTATGTTGACTACGACCCACTCCTCACCCCCACCTACTCTCCCCCCACCAACCCCTTCAACAGCAACACCCATTGTTTGATAGAACAACATCGCGATGGGAGACTGTGAGTGGGTGTACAATGATGTGTACGAGTTGGTCTCTGAGTGCGTGCGTGCGTGTGTGTGTGTGCGTGAACATGGTTAATTCCAATTCACGACACATCTCCAGATTCAGTATAACAACAGAAAATAATATATATATATATATATATATATATATATATATATATATATATATATATATATATATACATAAGGTTTTCTGTTTACCTTCTGTTTTCTCCCTACCCCCTCTCTCCCCCTCCCTCCCTCCCCCTCTCTCCCTTTCCCTCCCTCCCTCCCTCCCTCTCTCAAATCTCTCTCCGTCCCTCTCCCATCTCCCTCTCTCTCCCCCTCCTTCTCTCCCCCGTCCATCCTCCTCCCTCCTTCCCTCTCTCTCCCTCCCTGCCCCCTCTTTCTCTTTATCTCTTCCTCCCATTTCTCCCATCCTCTCCCTCTCTCTCCCCCCTAACCCCTCTCTCCCTCCCTCCCCTTTCCACCTCTCTCTCTCCCTCCCCCTCTCTCCCCTTCCTAACTCCCTCATTCCCTCTCTCTCCTCCCTGCCCCCTCACTTTTTATCTCTCTCCCTCCCTCTCCCTCCCTACCCCCTCTCTCCCTCCCTTCCTTTCTCTCTCCCTCTCTCATCTCCCTCTCTCCCCCTCCTTTTCTCCCCCTGTCCACCCCCTCCTCCTCTCTCCCCCTCCCGCCCTCCCTCCTACTCCTCCTTTCCTCTCTCCCTCCCCCCTCTCTCTATATATATATATACTTATTATTATGGTTTCACACTTCTTCTAAAATCCTTCTTCATTCCTTTACCTTCCTCAAACTGTACACATAAGAGAGCATGAAAAAACATCAACAATTCTTTGCATCACAAAGGCACAATACAGCACCAGCGCGCAAGTTCTATTCGATCATAGGGAAATGACGTCACAGAGGAATTTTATTTATGGCGCCGTCGAGATTACTTTAATATAGTAAAATACTAAAATAAAAAAAAATTAATTACCATTTAACTACCCATCGATATGAAACGAAACCTGTCCTATAACCTTCCCCATGTAATTATGTGTATGTGTAACAAATTTCACGTTATTTGTTTTTCTGGATCTTGAGCTATAAGGGAACAGACAGACAGACAGACAGACAACAAATGCGTCTTATAAGTATAGATATATATTTCATTTTTGTTTCTAAAGCAAAAGATGTGTAACTTCCGGAAACTCAAATTGTAAACATGGTCTGGTGAAATCAATAGTGGTAAAAACAATTCTCAGCTAAATTATTTTACTGCATTTTTGTTTCTAAAGCAAGAAACAAGAAACTCTTATTGTCGAAGTGGGAATGGCAAATTGCATATCTATTTACCTATCGTTTTATGTATTCAGAAGATTAAAATTAAAGGTGCACATTAATAAACCGAAATACGTTAATTAAAATATTTCTGTGACATTATTAACATTATTAATACAATCTCAATGGGCAGTTTAATTGTAATTAATTATTTTACTATACTAAAGTATTCACGGTATGGTAAATCCTCTGTGACGTCATTTCCCGATGATACATGAACTTGCGCGCGGGTGCTTCAAATGTTATTGTATTCAAATTGTATCATGCACAGGGCATTGATACTGTATTCGCGAACCAAGTGAATGAGTCATTGAATGGACGAAGAAGAAAGTGTTAGGGACGGAAAAAGAAATAAAGATTTGTTGTAGTTTTTTTTTTTCATGCTGCAAGTACCTGGCTTTGCCCGGGTTTAAAATAAGGTTTTCTGTTTATTTAAGAAGCATAATTTGAAGTTTAATTGTTCACAGAGAGAGAGAGAGAGAGAGGGAGGGGGAAAGAGAGATAAAGAGAGAGGGGTCAGGGAGGGAGGGAGAGAGGGAAGGAGGGAGGAAGGGGAGATAGATGGGGAGAGAGAAAGAGGGAGGGAGAGGGAGGATGGGAGAGAGAAAGAGAGGGAGGGAGAGAGAAAGGGGGGAGGGAAAGAGAAAGGGGGGAGGGAGAGCGAAAGGCAGAGATAAAGAGAGGGAGGGAGATAAAGAGAGGGAAGGATAAGGAGATGGGGAGGGAGGGAGGGAGAGAGAGAGAGGGGGTAGGGAGAAAACAAAAGGTAAACAGAAAACCTTATTTTAAACCCGGGCAAAGCCGGGTACTTGCAACTAGTATATATATATAAAGTCAATGTTACAGAAAGGGGGGGGGTTGGTGGAAGGATGGTGGAGGGGGTGGTGGCTTGAAGTGAATGTATGGATCATATCACAGGTTGTTTTTTGCCCCCCCCCCCACTGCCCCCACCCCCAACCCCCGTGAGGGCATTGAATGACGTAGAAACAATTCTCCGGGCGCCACCATTATGGTTGTGGAGTGTCTTCACCGGGTGGCTGGTATCCAGTTGTTAAAGTCATTGACTTGAGGTTCACTGTGTCGATGGGGGAAGTGATGAAAGAACAAGACATTATTACACAGGGGCAAACACACACACACACGCACGCACGCACAAAACAACGACAATTTCTAGATTAGAATTTTTTTTTTCTTTCGGCGTGTATAGGTAGTCAAAGCTCATTACACATTTTTTTTTTAAAGTATGGCATTTTACTTTCACGTGAAATGTAGATCTCTCACTCTCACTCTCACACACACGCACACACAAAGCCTATAATTTGTCACTAGATAGCGCTTGCCAGCGGCAACGATGTTCAATACACCAATTTCTAGAATTTAAAAAATAAATAAATAAAAGAAACGAAAGTAAAAAAAAAAAGATTACTCTTGTGAATAATGGAACTCTGCAATACATTCTGACTAGAGCTCTGTGGAACTCTGCAATACATTCTGACTAGAGCTCTGTGGAACTCTGCAATACATTCTGACTAGAGCTCTGTGGAACTCAATACATTCTGACTAGAGCTCTGTGGAACTTAAGAGAACCCAAGATAGAGACCATCAAATTCACAAGTCCGTAATGGCGCCAAATGATACGGAGGAGGGGAGCATTAGCTCTTTTTTTTGTTTTCTTTAATGATAGATAGAGATGCGGTTGTGGTACTCAAAATTCATACCTTAAGTTAAAGTGGTCAATAGAAACAGGCGAACTCATTATTTCACTTGTTCTGAGGTTGTCTCCCGGCGTTCCGAAAAGGAGCAGTTCACAAACTTCTATTAAACAAGAATTACAAGTAATCAGCTCATTTATTGGGTAGATGATCCAAACATAACGCAATGCCAGCAGTATCAAAAAAAAAAAAAATACGACGGAAGCAAAATATTGGTGGAAGACAACCTTGAAGCAATGTATTTACATACCGTTCAACAAACAACCCGTTTTAAGGCAATGCTAACAGTACTAATAGGAAGCAAAGTCTTGGTGGAAGACGGCCTTAAAGCCATGCATCTACAAAGTTCATTGATCATAACACATACATCACAAACCATTTATAAAAGACATGCTGCATGCCACACATAGCCCAGCCAAAAAAAAAAAAGAATGAGCAATTCATAAAGCGCGACATTAATAACGCAAGTGATAGAAGTTCAGAGGTCAGCTTCCCACTAACACTTCAGATACATCATGACCTAACGATTCATTCAATTCCTTTTACACCTCCACATCTGAGAGAGAGGAACTACTCCCTTGGGTAAAACTCGGCATATTCTGAGCGCAAATTTTTTTTTCTGCCTCGACAACATTATTTTGTAGAGACTGTAGAGAGGGGGGCTGGTTTTTTGACTTGGCTGACTAGATGGTAAATATCAAATGCTGTAGATGTTAGTGTCCCTATATAGTCAGTGTAAAGTAGGTAAATGATTCCGTGTGATGTCAGAGAACAGTAAGAAAATGTTTTCTTGTAATGTCAGAGCATAGTAGGCAAATGTTTCCATGAAATGTCAGAGTATGTTTTCTTGTAAAGTCAGAGCATAGTAGGTAAATGTTTACATGTAATGTCAGAGTATGTTTTCTTGTAATGTCAGAGCGTAGTAGGTAAATGTTTACATGTAATGTCAGAGTATGTTTTCTTGTAATGTCAGAGCGTAGTAGGTAAATGTTTACATGTAATGTCAGAGTATGTTTTCTTGTAATGTCAGAGCGTAGTAGGTAAATGTTTACATGTAATGTCAGAGTATGTTTTCATGTAATGTCAGAGCATAGTAGGTACATGTTTACATATAATGTCAAAGTATGTTTTCTTGTAATGTCAGAGCATAGTAAGTAAATGTTTTGTAGTCAATATTTTTGCAGCAAAAAAAAAAAAACTTTAAATCGCCGGGACAAATGAAATCAATACAAGCCAAAATGGCCAACGAGATTTAAACCACATTTTATAAAATGTGCCCAGTATTGGGACTATCATTATCTCCCCACCCCCTTCCCTCCTTTCTTTCTAATTCTAACAACATATTTTTTATCCGTCAAACTTAAAAAAAAAAAAAACGAAAAAATCTCCCCCCCCCCCCAAAAAAAAAGATTGTTTCAATATTGCAACCGGATTAAAACAACATCAACGAAATAATCAAAACAATAAAAGCCACAACAACAACAACAAATTGCATTGCGACCGGCGGCAACATACAAAATGTTTCAAACAGTTGTATTAATGGTCCGCCCCCCCCCCCACTCCACCCTTTCCAAACTCCTTACACCGGCTATCGATGTCAAGCCATTCATTCAACGGGGCGAGAGAGACACAATGTCATTTGTATATTATGAACGGGGGGGGGGGAGGGGGGGGAGGGGGGGAGAGAACGAAAGCGTTACCCAAAGGGGCGTTAATCAAACTGACTAGGTCCACCAGAAACTGACTAGGTCCACCAGCTAAACTAATAGACATGATAAGTGATAGGAGTCGCTCGCCGCACTCCCCAATCCAATCCCAAGGGGGGGGGGGAGTTGTGCCCTTGACACCCCCCCCCCCAACTCTTCCTATTACATTCAATAAACACCAAACACCCCCCCTCCCTCGCCTCCTCCTCTCATTTCATCAATCATTGAGGTCGAAGTGGCGGGTAGCCACACACACACACACACACTCACACATATACACCACTACTATACTCGGTTAAATAAAATGTCACTTTTCACCACAGCGTTCCAATAGAACTGCATCTCAAAAAAAAAAAAAATACATTGATTGATCGATCTCGAACGAGGCTTTCACAATGCAGATCCATAATTTCTGTGCAAAGACTCGTGAGACCTGCAGTAATATTTTTTTTTTTTGGTTCACATGAGCATATCTGTCTGAAACTCTGATGACGTTAAGTGCTCAGTCCACGGGAGATTGACTGAGACAGGGATGGAGAGCAAGTGATGGCTGTGGTGTGCATGGGTGGAGAGAATAAAAGTAAAATAGAAATATTTTGAACGACCGATGCAGTGTACCCATCAGACTATACACCATTGTGTCTGATCAAGGAAACCGGATACACGTGTGCATCATCACGACAGGAAGTGACGAGAGACGCACTAAAATGATACACCCACGCACAAGACAACAACACTACACTACCAGTCACACAACAGGACACTGATTCAAACGGATGCACTCCACTGGTAAGATGGTAGGGGGTGAGGCATTATTTAAAGAAAAATCATCTCACAGAACCTACACACTTAGCGGATACTGAAAAAAAAGAACATCTTATCTAGCACCCCCCCCCTTTCCATCCCAATAACAAAACGGCGAGGTTATTTTCTGTACAGGTGTTATCTGCTTTATATCAGCTCGGCCTAAGCGTCTAATATTCAATATTTAGTTATTTCATTACCTATGCATTACCGTCTCTCTCTCTCTCCCCCCCCCCCACCAACCAATAATTTTCTCGAATACTTCCCCCGCGCTCCCCTTTATAGAGGAGAGGGGAGGGGGGGGGAGTTTAAAAGAATGGAGCCAACTCCAACTGGCACATCATAAACACTTGATGTAGTTTTTAATAAGAGCCGATAGGTAGAACTTGTCCTGCAACAGTCTGAGAGTCTCTGTCGTGCAACAGTCTGAGAGTCTCTGTTGTGCAACAGTCTGAGAGTCTCTGTTGTGCAACAGTCTGAGAGTCTCTGTCGTGCAACAGTCTGAGAGTCTCTGTCGTGCAACAGTCTGAAAGTCTCTGTTGTGCAACAGTCTGACAGTCTCTGTTGTGCAACAGACTGAGAGTCTCTGTCGTGCAAGTCTGAGAGTCTCTGTTGAGCAAGTCTGAGAGTCTCTGTTGTGCAACAGTCTGAGAGTCTCTGTTGTGCAACAGTCTGAGAGTCTCTGTTGTGCAAGTCTGAGAGTCTCTGTTGTGCAACAGTCTGAGAGTCTCTGTCGTCCAACAGTCTGAGAGTCTCTGTTGTGATGATCACTGTGAAGTGTGGGCGTTTTTCTTCTTGTTTCCGGCTGGCCTTCCCTAAGGGGCGGGTCCGGTATTTCATTATCGTTTACTTCTTCCAAACAAACCCTTCGCAACGTTGTGTGAAAGGGGTATAAAACAAACAGACAAAAAGTAACAGAATGGTGATCGGATTGTTGTTTTATATGTGATTTTTTTTGGATATTTTCTCACATATACATTTAGCATTTTATCTTACTAGCTGTACCCTGCAAAACCTTTGCATAGAGTTATATCCTCTTAGGCTTAATCGGTAGGCTAGGTTATTTTTGGCTTCGGGTAGATCCGATTTTTTCATGATTATATTTTAAAACTGGAATACTGTTGTATTATTTCTTTACTTTCGATTTAACGCAGAACCCAAATCGCTATTATATATATGGATGCTTATAAAAACAATTCAGCAACAACAACAACAGGAGTGTTACATGAATGAGGCTGAATCACAGAGAATATGAATGAGCTGTAAGCACAAACCTATAAAAGAGCTAGACTGAGTAGGAAGGAGCAATGCACCCTGTTTATAACCTAATTTACTGTCTGCGGGCAATAATGCACTTGACTATATCAGATGCAATACTTTTTTTTTGTTTCGTGTTTGTAGATCGTGAGCAGAGGGGGGAGAAACATTGGGGTGTAGCAGAGGAATTAGTGGCAGAAGGTTGCGGGCCGCACCGGGTGACACCAACCATAGTGACGCCACTGAGAAAAATATTTAATATATTAAAAAAAATTTCATGAGTCCATGCAAAAGTATAAAAAAACAAAAACAACCTTAGAGTATTTTGAAATTCATAGATAGCTCCGTGCATTGATATTATTTATTTTTGTAACAATTACATCTTTAAGTTAAATCTGATTTGAAAGTTTAATAGTGTAGAACATGAATAATGATAGAAATTGGCAGTCGTTTTAAAAAGCACTTCTGACAAAATTGCAAGAGCAGAGTTTCATTTTGAAATGGAAAATAAAGGTGCTCTAGTTAATCTAGTCTCTATATGCTGAGTACTGTAAGATGGCAAGACTAAGACTGTCTTATACATTCAATTCTCCGATTAAACAGTAAATAAATAGTATGATAATGTGGTATTTCAAGAGTTAAAGCCCCTATTTTTTAAAAAAAGAAAATTTAACACTTTTGAAAGTTTTTTTTTTTATTTTAATTTTTGAACATTGTCTTATGAATGAAAAAACATTTTTTTTTAAATCGGCCCAGTTTCTTTAAAGTAAGCTCTGAACCTGCATACAAGTGTAGTGGTTGAAACGTCATGTCTCTTATGTCCTCTCAACAACCAACAAAAAATTATGTTACACATTTTGTTACACGGACCTTTACAAAAAAAAATAAAAAAAAAAATCATTGGCGGTGTTGATCAACATTTAATGCCGTGTGAATAATTCATGAGTTTATGCCATCATAATCCTTGCAATTTCTTTTTTTAATGTCTTTTTTTTTTCTTTTCTTTTCCCGCGCGATGGGTAGAGAGAAGTAAATTCCTAGGGGAAAAAAAACAACTCATCACCCCCCCCCCCCACTTGCCAAACAATCAGAATAAGCCTAGTTTTGTGTGACGTGATTCCCGCCTGTTGAGGAGGGGGGGGGTGGGGGTGGGGAGAAGCCCGCAGCTGGAAGCAGACCAAACTATTAAAAAAAAAGCAGGAACACGGTTTGACTCCACATCGGCGGCCCCACGTGTACGGAACAGAGGGAGGGGGAGGAAAAAATGTGAAGAAGCTACTTTCATGATAGTCACCACTTCAACATAATCGTTTACACGGGCCAGAACACAAGACTCGCAGCTCCCGCCCTCCCTTCTTCTTTATTCGTTCGCTAGCCGCTGCACTTCTGCGAAGTCGCCAGCCGAGAAGAGAAAATGTTGTCGTCCGGGCCTTACGTCTGCTACGTACTACTAGTACTAGACTTCAGTGGCGTGGGCTCCGTACTTCAATGAAGAAAAAAAGAATCAACAAGTTTCGGAAAGTGTTTGCTCACAATAAAAACCGCTCGTGTCTAGGGCTATTATCAACCCCGTGTTACGCCGAGTCGCCCAGCGCTCGGGAGCATTTTCAGATGGCGGCATGGGCGAACTGTTGACAGCAACTGAAACACCACACACACACACACAGCCTGTAAGCAACCGTTTAGCCTGACAACTGAGGTCAACGCTGACAGTTGAAATTTACACTCGTCTGTTAGCTCGGCTGTAAACAATGGCCTCGTGAAAAAAGAGAGGGGAGGGAGAAAAAAAGAGACGAAGTGGCAGTTACTTCCCCTAGCACTACGCTCTTGGCCCTCTCTCGGCATTTGTCTCGGGTGGTGGAAGTTTGGTGACGAGTTTGCAAGTTATTTCTTTAAGAGGACTTTATTTTTAATAAATTCTCACAATATTCGGATTAACGTAGAGCTACTTCTGGAGGATTTTAGTTTCGGCGAGACATTCTTCGGGGCACATATTCTCACAATATTTCGGAAACTATTGTGGTGTGTATTTGATATTATTTAATTATTACCATCATCGCTGTGTGTGAAGTGCTGAAGTGTGATAATATTCACGTTGACATGGCTGAATCGGAGAGACGAGGGTTTTATCTCCACCTGCACACTTGCCATCTTTCCACATGAATGGTCCAGTAGGTAATAACAACCGATCAGATACCGTGCTCAGTGAACGTGTGAAGTGAATGTGAGGATGAGACCACGAAATGAATTAGCATTTGGTGGCGTTCAGTCAGTTGAATGCTTTTATTGTGTGCCAGATATTTTATTTTTATAAATATATTCTCCTCCTTTAGGCTTTAGAATATCCCCCCCCGCCACTTTGAATTCAAGTTGACATTTTTATACGCACCGATGATTATCGTGTGCATGTAGCACTTGGATGTGTATAATCACGCTGAAGGAGCATAGACATCTTTACACATGTATATCAGTATAGACATATTTACACATCTGCAACAGTATAGACATCTTTACACATGTATATCAGTATAGACATACTTACACGAGTATAGACATCTTTACACATTTGCAACAGTATAGACATCTTTACACATCTGCAACAGTATAGACATCTTTACACATTTGTAACAGTATAGACATATCTACACATGTATATCAGTATAGACATATTTACAGTGGGTCATAAGACTCACACACGAAAGTACTGAACAAAGCACACAAACATACACCGCTTTATATGCAGTATCGTTTTATATGCAGTATCGTTGGTT
The DNA here is from genome assembly GCA_021962125.1 of Bulinus truncatus. Lineage (NCBI taxonomy): Eukaryota > Metazoa > Mollusca > Gastropoda > Planorbidae > Bulinus > Bulinus truncatus. Next base: position 1,177,247 of record JAGDYQ010000067.1, on the reverse strand, counting down.
TAGACGTATTATTGGTGATAATCCAAGCAAAAGAAATAACAACAACCCAACAACATTAAAACCAACATTATCCTCCAGTAGCATGCATGGCTATAAGTACAACGGCTCGTGTGGATAGGCAGGCTGGGAAACCACTGCCAAGGGACCCTTGTCTAGTAAAAAAAAAACCTGTAAGATCTGATATTCTAGGGGCCCCCAACACCCACGTTTGGCCAGTGCCCCCAAATATCTTAAAGTCTGCATTGGCCTGTTTTTACAGTTTACTTTAAATAACTGTATGCTTAAAATAACAGAGCGTCTTTTTTTTTTTCAACACTCAAACCCAATAACAACAACAGAAATGGCCCAACAACAACAACAACAGCATTAAAACTGGAAGGAACTACAGCTTGAATAAGTATATAAAGCAGGGTGTTCGGAGAGAGGGTCGAATAGATATCTAAGTGTTCGGAGAGAGGGTCGAATAGATATCTAAGTGTTCGGAGAGAGGGTCGAATAGATATCTAAGTGCTCGGAGAGAGGGTCGAATAGATATTTATTTACTGACATGTTTCAGCTTCGGGCCTAAAAGATAAATAGAACCCAATGGTGAAACCAGATAATCGTTGGGCCCCCTTGACCATCTCCACTAACTGATCACACACGCCCAAACAAAAAAAATATGAAGTCATTTTTAAGGCAGACTACTGTACCTGACGGGGCCCCTTATCTAAGGTAGAGGACCCCGCGGTGTGTGTTCAGATTGCACCCCTCTTCACCCCCCCCCCACCCATGAACACCAATGCTTAGGTTTGGTGTGGTTCCTTCCTAATTTGTTGTTTAAAACACACAGTGTCAGTTATTTAGTGCCCGTTGCTTTAGCTGTTAAGTGACTGAAATGAAAGCTGGGTGTAACAATGCACAGTGGGCCTGGCGAACACCCATTTCTGTTTCCGCTGTTGTAACAACAGCGCAATGTCATCACCGTTGCTCTACTACGCTATCCTTTCAGTCAAACACACCGCCGTGATTGTTATGTGCTATTCCTCTACACACACGTAACCCCATTCCAGAAGGTCATATTTATTTTTATGCCTGTTCCGCTCACATGTTACCCATCCTCCCCCCCCCCCCCCACCCCTTCCCCGCGATATATACGGAAATACATTATGTCTGTCCTCCTGCACAAGTCATTACATTTCACACGGACCCAACCTCCAACTTATATAAACTACTGCTCTTGTTTTGTAAGAGTGCTGGCAATATTCTCTTGAGCACCGCGCATCTCTTTAAAGACACTCACATCTTTCAAACCTCATTTAAAAAAAAAATCTGATTTACAGAGGGACTTGCAGCTTGGGTCAATCTCCATGGCGACCTCTGTAAATGGTGCCAGAACGCAAAGAAAACATCCCCAACATAGCAGTTAAGAATATAAGGCCACATCAAAGTTACCATCTACTGTACTACATATATCCATTGTTAGAGGAATATATCTCCTCTGTTTTCCATGTGTTTGTATGTAATCTGTCCAGACTGGTCGATTAGTCAGTCTTGTTGGGAAATATGGGAGGGGGGGGCATAACTAACGCAACAGTACTCAAGTGAGATAAATGTAACACAACGATAAATATTAGCCAAAAGTGATCTATAAAGTCATACAACTATTATATCTACTAAACAGCAAGGCTTAATTTGTACAGATTGTATAGAAGAACACTATTACGAAAAAAAAAATGCCGGCTCGATATTGTTTGTAAAATATTTAATTATTTAGCCTGTCTGAACTTCAATTCATACCTAGACCATAAAGTAGAAACATTCTTCTACACATACAGTGAAGTAGATAATGATTTTTTAAATGTGATATATTTTGAAAATGTGATATGGCTGATACTATTTTAAAATGTGTTTTTTTTAATTTCCTTTCTTTCTTTCTGGCGCCATTTCACTGCGGTATTAGGAAACAAAAAAATGCGTTAGCTACAAGTGGTCTATACATTTACTGATATCACGAGCTGCTTGATCAGGGAGTGGGCAAACTTATGTGAGTCACTGGTCTTAATTAAGTGCGTAGATAGAAGATGGGTGTGTGTGTGTGTGTATGTTTGTGTGTGTGTGTTTGTGTGTGTGTATATATATATATGTTCCTTTTCAAAATATCAAATCATGTTTGTCAAACAAACCAAAACAATAAACTGCCGACTGTAGCCATTTTATAAAGAAAACTTTCCTACGTTTGCGTGCGTGTGTGCGCGCGCGCGAGTCGAAGTTTTGAAGTTTCGAGAGTAAGAGACGTAAACACAATTTACCGCGGGGCTGATATCAATACTCTCTAATCCATATGTTAGAGATTCAATTTCAATGTTTATATACAAAGCCGGGGCACTCAACGGTTAACCAGAAATATGTCTGGATTTTTTTTTTTTTGGTTGCAGTTGTACCGATCAGTGGCTGATAAAACCAGTCGGGTGACCTTGTGGAGGTTGTGGTGTGGGTTCGACGCCATTGAACCTATGGCAAATGTTGGAGCCGTTCTTAGTTATTTGGGGTGTGTATGGGGTGGGTGGGTGGGACTAAAATATTTGAGTACCATATGCAAATATGTCATGTAACGTAAGAGGTTACGGTTGATGGTGGAGTTGGTGGGGGGGGATGGGTCAGCTTTTAGTTATAATCCGTAATATAACGAGGAGGGGAGGGTTCATGTTCATTATTTAAAGCGCATTTTATTAAAACTGTTAAATAACAATTGGAAAATGTTCGTCACAATGGCGGCCCGACCGGCCACATCCGAGGGCCTGCAGGGAAAGCCTATCCACACCCCCCACACACCCCCTACTACTACGTTATTAACGGTATCACGTGACAGGAGAGAAGCCTTGGAGGTGTCACGGTTGAACTCTTACAGTTTCTCCATCCACCGTTACAGCAAGCGGTCCGTGGTGGTGGTGGGACGCAGGTAACACGGATCGATGGACGGGACGGGGGATGAATCATCTTGTCAGCCTCATTCGGTATTGATTGGACCCGATTCCCCTGTTGCGGGTGCCGTCTCATTACTTGCGTACGTTGTCGAACCTGGAGATTAGTCACTCAGGTTGTGCGATCAACATCTCACACTTAACTACTGCTGGGTACGATGGGATCTTGTTCTTGAGTATGTGTGATGGAATCTATCCTTCGGTATGTGTGACGGAATCTATTCTTTTGAACGAGTTAAGGAATATGTTCTTCTTTACTGGCCGTAAATCTATTCTTGTGTGTGTGTGTGTGTGTGTGACGGAATCTATTCTTTTGAATGTGTGAATGAATCTATTCTTTTGTGTGTGTGTGATGGAATCTATTCTTTTGCGTGTGTGTGATGGAATCTATTCTTTTGCGTGTGTGTGATGGAATCTATTCTTTTGTGTGTGTGACGGAATCTATTCTTTTGAATGTGTGAATGAATCTATTCTTTTGTACGTGTGCAGGACTCAATTCTTCTTAACTTGCCATAAATCTATTCGTTTGTGTGTGTGACGTAATCTACTCCGTTGTGTGAGTAGTTGTGGAATTATTTAGTGTATTCTTCCAGTCGTACGCCTAGTTATAACAACTCGATTTTTGCTAGTCATGTGCTGATCCAACAATGTTTAACGATTCCGATTCGATTCCCCATATTCTGAGACATATAACTGATTGTCTCTTTGAATGGCTAAAAATATCTGTTAGATTAGGTTAAAATAAATACGTTTATGTACCCGAAATCAAATTAGAAATATCCGATCCCCCCCCCCTTTATTTAAACTCAGAGTACCAATATTTCGATGCAAAATACAATCACTATTTTTTTTTCTTTCTAACAGACACGCTATCTAATGCAGATACTATAAGCAAGATCCAGCTCTAGGACAACCACTCACTTCTTACAACAGGAAAGCTCCACTAGAAACTTTCAACAAACATGAGAAAGTAAACATAAAATGTTCCCCCATGCTCCGATCCATGAAGAGATTCAGTGCCCCGGCCCTGTCAGTCTACCCTGACCCGACCAGGCCGCCCGACGACGACAGCGACGCCAGCCTCAGCGACGGCAGCAAAAAAGTCAAGACGACCCAGTCCTTCGAGCCGCTGTTCAACAGCGAGTCGCTGAGCGACATCGTCCTGGACGTCAACCATGGCGAGGCAGTGTTCCACGCCCACAAGACCATCGTCGGGCTCAAGAGCGAGCGGCTGGCCGCCCTCATCACCAACCTGGCCACGGCCCCGGCGGACAACAGCAGCAAGCCCGTGCTGCACCTGCAGGAGGACCCCGAGTGCAGCGCCGTGTTCAGCCGGTTCCTGTACTTCATCTACAGCGGCGCGGTCTGGCTTCACAGGGACTACGTGGTCCCGCTGTTCAAGCTCTCCGTCAAATACGGGGTGAACGCGCTGGCCAACCACTGCGAGAACTACATCCTCCAGCTGCTGAACAAATGCCTGGCGGTGGACGTGAACTGCCCCAACCCGCCCCCGACCCTGTCCGCGGTCACGGTCTGCGACCTGTACGAGGAGGACGTGTACAGGGAGGAGACCCGCAGGACGGCCTTCGCCGCGCTGGCCCGGCGGTTCGCTGACCTGATCCACACCGAGAGGTGGGTCGCCTGCGCCTGGCTGACCGTCAGGGACCTGATCAGGTCGGACGAGTGCCTGTGCGAGGAGAACCTCATCCTGGTCGCCGCCACTGACTGGATGAAGAGGAACAAGCTCCAGGACAAAGTACGGATCCAGGAGATCCTCTCGTCTATACGTTACCCCCGGCTCCCCCGTCGTGTCCTCTACCACCTGTACACGGCGGCCAGTTTCAAGAACTTTCCACAGGTCCAGGATCTGATAGAGGCGGCCATCAGGTACCACTGTTTCAAGGACGTGCCCGAGGCCCAGGACGAGTTCACCGGGCTGCAGTACCGGGCCAGGGGCAAAGGGCGGACCAGGCATACCGTGTGCGGCGGGGAGAACCTCAACGCCCAGGAGTCCCAGCACCCGCCGCCCTCCGCCTGGCAGTGGGACGAGGCCGGCCCGCCGGACAGCAACTACAGCCACGGACAGCACCATGATAACTGTGATAACGTCGCTGACCTCTCCAGGTCAGACGAGGTCAACGATAATCATCATTCTCAGCAGCACGCGTTCACCGCGGCGGTGTGCCGCGGTCAGAGGCAGGGCAATCAGCGGATGGCCAGCGTGTCCCCGGTGGCCACAGTCCAGACATCGGAGAGAGATATATGTGGTAGCACCACGGACATTGCCCTGCAGATAAACATACACTCCCACGGCCAGATGTGATTTAGCTCAGTGACCACTTGCTTCAGTCGAGAGAGAGACAGAGAGAGAGAGAGAGAGAGAGAGAGAGATGAGATTAGTGTGATAACATGTTGCTGTTTTTTTTCTTCTTTCTTTAAGTGATTTAGTCCAAGGCTTTTTATTGTTCATATCATGTGATTTAGTTAAAGGCTTTTCACTGTTCATCTGGTGTGATTCATCGAGGAATGGTGTGATTCATCGAGGAATCGATCTATATTTGTTTTAGTTCCCGGTTAGTAATGATAGGAACAAGACAATAACAAAAAAAAAAAAGACATTAACAAATGTTTGTTTTTTTAGAGACACTATTTAAATTAGCCTGCAGTAAGTTTTACTTGCCAATACGCAGTTTTCCCCACCCGTATGTCACACAACCGTTAATATTAAAGTCAGAGATGCACATGCACCGATTTTCGTGCGCTCAGATACAGGGCTTCTCAAACTGACACGGGCCACAATTTACTGTGTTTCCTACTCTTATTTTTTTCCTATTTTTTTTTAAACGCTTTTAAAAAACAACAAACTATTTTTACAGTGTATCAATTCTTCTCTTATATGTATCGTGGTAGTGGTGGTGGCTGTTGGTCACTGATATTAGGTCAGAGATTTCTCTAGTCCAGGGCTTCTTAAACTTTTGTAATTCACGACCCCATTTATGATTGCGAGTTTCTTGACGACCCCATACAAATATAAAAGAAAAATAAATATTTTCTGTTTAATTGTATTTTTATCTCTCGCAACCCCAAAATTTTGGGTCGCGACCCCATAGTTTAAGAAGCCCTGCTCTAGTCTCATTAATGCACGCGGTACGGGGTTAGTTTGTGTTCATTGGGTGATTCGAAAATGTTAGAGGGGGGAGGGAGGGTGTGTCAAAGTTTGGAACGGGCGTCATGGCTTCGAAGTACACTTGACCTCTTTTAACTGCCTTAAAATTATTTCCGAGAACAACTGTCCTCAGCGTCGCACATCCTGTCATTATATATATATATATATATATATATATATATATATATATATATATGAAGTCATTCAGTTTAAGGAGCCAGGTGCTGATCTAATACAAACTAACAAACAACGACATTGTTTACCAACACATAAAATACTTAAATAAAGCGAGTGCTGTACAGTGAGTGGGTGGGGGGGGGGAGGGGGGTTCATTGCTCAAAACATTTTTGTATGTTACTGTTGTCATGAAAGCATTGCAGTGATATGGACTTCTAACAAAAAAAATAATATAATTAATTCGCGTTTGCAATGATTAGGTGGAAGACGAGAAAAAGGAAAGAAAAAATATTTCAATCGACTGTGTTATTCAACATGTAGACCTTTTATTATTATTATTTGTGCTGTTTATTTTTGGCAGCAGGTAAACATTCACCTAGTGTTTCTTTTTTATTTTATCATTAGAAATTTTTGATATGGTCAAATCTCTTTTTTTTTTTTTACTTGTGTCTGAATTTTTGTCTGTATATGTTTGGATCTGATACTTTCTACCATGGAATGTACAAAAAAAATATTAAAAAAATAATAAAACTGGTTTTAATAAAAAAAAAAACTTTCTAAGTTGCTTCCCCCCCCCCCCACACCAAAGTAAATGTAATACAGAAAAAAAAATGAATAAACGACAAGCCATTTTTCCAAATTCAAAATGATAAAACGTCATACAAACATATGACCGACCCAAACAATGAATTGCATCAACAAGTCATGTAGTTGTATCACTAACCTTTACAATTTAACTTAGTGATGGCATAGAGCGCTAGCACAGAAAGCCACAGTTTTAAACCCAACATTTAACTTAGTGATGGCATAGAGCGCCAGTGCAGAAAGCCACAGTTTTAAACCCAAACATTTAACTTGGTGACTGCATAGAGCGCCAGTGCAGAAAGCCACAGTTTTAAACCCAAACATTTAACCCGGTGACTGCATAGAGCGCTAGCACAGAAAGCCACAGTTTTAAACCCAACATTTAACTCGGTGACTGCATAGAGCGCCAGTGCAGAAAGCCACAGTTTTAAACCCAATATTTAACTTAGTGATGCCATAGAGCGCTAGCACAGAAAGCCACAGTTTTAAACCCAAACATTTAACTTGGTGATGGCATAGAGCGCCAGCACAGAAAGCCACAGTTTTAAACCCAAACATTTAACTTAGTGATGGCATAGAGCGCCAGTGCAGAAAGCCACAGTTTTAAACCCAAACATTTAACTTGGTGATGGCATAGAGCGCCAGTGCAGAAAGCCACAGTTTTAAACCCAAACATTTAACTCGGTGACTGCATAGAGCGCCGGTGCAGAAAGCCACAGTTTTAAACCCAAACATTTAACTTGGTGACTGCATAGAGCGCCAGTGCAGAAAGCCACAGTTTTAAGCCCAAACATTTAACTCGGTCATGCCATAGAGCGCTAGCACAGAAAGCCACAGTTTTAAAACTTGTTACATTCAGGCACAGATGGGTAGGCCACTGTCGGCTGATTAGATGCACAGAACTAGAAGAATGAAATGTATTTTTACTTATTCCCCCGCCACCATATATCTTTCCATAAATTCTGTGTTTAAAAAAAAAAACGGAAAAAACCTGCATATAGGGGCCGGATTTAGATTTGATGAGGCCCTAATTTATTTGAGATATGGGGCCCCTTTATTTTTTTTACAGGTCCAGTGCCTAATGTCAGTGCCTAATATTTAAGTATATATGACAATTGCACCCTTGGACAAAATCTTGGGAGCCCCGAAGAAAGTGGCGGCCCTAAGCTATAGCTTGTTTAATTTATGCACTGCCTGCATGTATTATTAAGTAGACCGCGTACACCCCGAATGCACTATCGTGGGTTAACAATTCACAGTAATCACAAAGATAACTATAGCGAGTTTGTTATCGTTAACATCTCGACTACCCCCCCCCCCCTTTCCCCCTCTTCCACACCATAACTTCCTCATACTGGATGCCAACAATGTAACACAGGCTTGATTCGTTATATTCTAAGACACATGCGTGCTCCCCGTGGGCCGCAATGGGGCCCTGGCGATGTATGAATGCGGCACTGAGAGTGAATCATAATAGTACAAGCTTTAACCGACTGCCACAATAAATCCGACTAATGATGTAGCACTTGACAACTTAAGAAGGCTAAAAATGAGTAGGCGATGATTTCAATCTCCCCTCTCATTTATTTGACACGTGACTCAGGAATGAGAGAAGCGAAGAATTCTTCGAATGCGGCCACCCCCGAGGGAAGCTTTCTTCAAAGGGGCCACCAGGCTGGGCAATCTTTTCTAAGCAGATTCTTTGTCAGATAGACTGCTAACAACTCTTGATGTTTAGACTTGGTGCCAAGAATCGTTTTGCCATATGCTGCATGTAAGAGGTATTAGTGTGGTACAGTGGTTCTCAGAGTATGTCTCGCGACCCATGAGTAAATACATGCATAAACCGAATAATGAGTTATCTTTTGGAATTATATTTGAATTTTTTTTTAAATAAACAAAAAACCAAAAACACCTTTCAGAGTTCTACCTTAATGTGGACCAGACAGAGCAGGGAGACGGGCAGGCAGCATACATTTGGCCTTGACCTACACTGAAGACATCCTGCGGATTCGCGCATCTATCATGTAGCAGACGATATCTTCAAAATATTATCCTCCCTCGAGCACACACACACACACAGACAACGTGGTACAGTATTATATATGTATTCAGGTTACAGAAGAACCCGACATTAATGGGCAGACAGACAAGGGTATTTAAAAACGGAAAGAAGGCTTGAAAGCAATTTAATATTTCATGCATCAAAGAATGTCGAAAATTTTTGTTCCAGCTGCTCAAACCGATTAAGTGAACACACATCATAGAAACGAACTCTCCAAGTGATAAACAAAATGGGGACTAGTCCCAACAGCGATGAATGACTTTCATTGAGTAATGAATAACGGTAGACCCCCCCCCCCCCCAACCCCCACAAGCATCTGAACATCAAATAGTGTTCGTAAAATTTACAAAAAAACAGAAAGGAAGAATAGACAAGATTAGAACGAAATCTTTCAACAGTAGGAAATAAAACAATAGCAACCTAAGTAGCAAGGTTTTTTTTATTCATTTATTGGAGTTTTGCTTTTTTTTGTTTAGGATGCCGGGATAAAAATGGTTCTAAACCGGGCAAAGATAAATGTATTATTTTTAAGACGTATTGAAACTTATCTTAAATAAAAGATGTTATAATAACTGCTTACTTTACAATACTCTCTTAATGTAATATACAATCCCTATAATAGGCGAAACAATTTGTGTGTGTGTGTGTGTGTTTTTAAGGGAAATTTTCACATTAAAAATGCCACAGTTCACTCAAGACTGATGGTAAATAAAGAAAAGGCGTATTGGTGCTGAATGAGAATCAACTAAAGAACACCCATACATTTAATACAAATCAATATTAGTGACGGGTTGTCGAACGACAGATTTATCAATTCATCGTGTTGTTATCATATACATATCACCGAGGCACCACTTCCCGATTCTAAATCAATTCAAGCGAATGTGAAACAGTGTAAAACTAATCAGTGTAAAACTAATCAGTGTAAAACATTCAGTGTGCATAGTTTGATTTTCACAGGAGTATCAAAGTCTGCGACTCAGAAAGTTTATTTTATTGGGTAATCTATTGTTTTTGTAGCCTCTTTTTTATGTGCTAGTATGTAACTTATCAACAGATAAACGGTTGCATATCATCACACAGCTGCTGTACGAAATTCTGATCCGTGGATGACCTAATAGCACTTGTTATTTCACTTCTATAAATCGAAAGAGATGAATTAATAAAAAAAAAGTCCTTGCTGCTAAGGGATGATGAAATTTGTGAAAGAAATTAAACTACTGTAAAAAAAAGGTTCCTTTAACCCTAAAGGGCCACCCGGGCGAATGAAGGATAGAATTCATCTCTTTCTGTAAAGGGATTGTGTGGTTAGCACAACGTCCAGCCGCCTTTACTTCCCCAACTTAAATCGGGCTCCCATTTCAAGCTAGGGACTTGTGGGGCTTTGACCAATTTTCACTCAGGACCTGGAAAAATTCCTTTGGCTCTCACCGAGGACCGAACCCAGGACTCTCAGGTCGACAGTCGAGCATCTGCACCACTCGGCCATCCGTCCCACACAAGTAAGAAAATGCTTTTTAATTCGTCAACAAAGAGTTAAATTAAGAATTTAGATAGAGTCCCGGTATCACAGGATGAGTTTCCAGGGAAATGTTGAATCAGATAAAAGTCGCCCGGGATCCCGGGACAGAAACCTCAGCAGTCTCTCAATAAACAGAAGGTTTGATTTTCGGTGACGCACAGCTGACTGTTGTTAAGTACAAGTTCCCCCCCCCCCCCACCCTTCTCCGGTCAAAACACCCTTCCCCCCAGAAAGACACGGAGATGAATTTATTGAGATTTTTTGGAGAGAGACTCTAATCGATCCGTGAAAAAAATCGTTCGTCACACGGTGATTAGATCATCGAGACATAGGGGAAACAGACAGTACCACTGCTGGCCAAATGCGGCTCTTAGATTGGCGCGGCTTCCTCTGTGCCAGTGTAGTGGTATGCACCAATATGATGAACGTAAACATATATATATATATATATATATATATATATATATATATATATTAATGAGCCCTATAATAATAATAATAATAATAATAACACAGCTCAACAAAAAAATTTTTTTTCGAATTGCCAAGAATATTTGAATGAATTTATAGCAATTCATGGGTGCTGATTTCAAAACTGCCACTGCTTTTGCTGAATTGGCTCTAGTTTCTGAGATATTGGACAATCTTGAAAATATGATTGTACCCTTTATGTAAAACAAATGCAATACGTTTGGTGTCTGTTGTTTTATATAACTATACCAAGTTATAACTTGGTTTATTTTTTTCTCTTTTATAGCTGCTTTCTAAAGACATCATGAGTTCATCATGAAGATGCTGCAAAAATAATCCGAATGTATTCTGTTACATCTGTGGAGAATACATGATTGAAAAGCAAAGAAGAAATATAACTGACGTGGTGTAGCAGCATATTTGGCTTATTTCGGTGTGAAGCTGGAAGACCAAGACAAGTCTTGGGTTCCCCATAAGGTCTGCAAAAACTGCGTGGAGAGCCTACGGCAGTGGACAAATAGTGAGAAGAAAAGTCAAAGTTTCGGTGTACAAATGATATGGCGAGAGCCGAAAGACCATTTTGGTGATTGTTATTTTTGTATTGTGAATGTTAAAGGCTTCAATCGCCACAAGAAATCTAAGTGGGGTTATCCTGATCTTGAATCTGCAATGAGACCAATTCCACATAGCAGTGAAGTTCCTATACCAGTGTTTACTGGATTATTAGAGCTTTCACCATCAGACTCCGACGAGGGGCAAGATCTGGAGTGCTTGGCCGGTGAAAACAGTGGAAGCGATTATGAAGGAAGTTCTTCAACACCTCAACCATTCAGCCAAGAAGAACTCAATAACCTAATACGAGACCTAAATCTGTCCAAGCAAGCATCTGAGCTTTTAGTGTCCAGGCTCAATGAAAGAAATTTTCTCAAACCAGAAGTTAAAATAACATTTTATCGGAAAAGAGAAGATTTTCTTCTTCAATATTTAAGTTTACTGTAATGACATCCCGCTCCAAATGGGACTACAAGACTACCATTCCGAAGACTGGCGTCTTTTTATAGACAGTTCCATCACAAGCTTGAAATGTGTTTTGTTACACAATGGTAACCGATATGCATCTCTTCCCATTGCTCACTCAACAACACTTAAAGAAGAGTATGAGAATATCAAAACAGTATTGCAGAAAGTCCGTTATTATGAGCATCAGTGGTCAATTTGTGTTGATCTAAAAATGGTAAACTTCTTGCTTGGGCAACAGTCAGGATACACAAAATACCCATGCTTCATGTGCCTTTGGGATAGCAGGGCAAAGCAAGATCATTGGACAAGAGTAACATGGCCTGCAAGGGAAACCATGACTGTAGACAAAAATAAGATCATTCTCCCACCGCTTTATATCAAATTAGGTTTAATGAAACAATTTGTTAAGGCTTTGGACAAATCTGGCAAATGCTTCAAGTATATTTGCAGATCATTCCCCGGATTGAGCATGGAGAAGCTGAAAGCTGGGATTTTTGACGGTCCTCAGATTCTGAAACTCATCAACGATCGACATTATACTAATTTCATGGATCACCTTGAAGCTTCTTCATGGAACAGTTTTGTTTCAGTTGTCATGAACTTCTTAGGTAATAACAGAGCATAGAATTACGAAGAACTGGTGCAAGATATGCTCGCTAACTTCAGAAACATTGGAGCAAATATGAGCATCAAGGTACATTACCTGCACAGTCATTTAGACAAATTTCCAGGTAACCTTGGGGACTTCAGTGAGGAACAAGGCGAGAGGTTCCATCAGGATATGATGGTGATGGAGAAGAGATATCAAGGAAGATGGGACATACATATGATGGCTGACTACTGTTGGAGCCTCCAGCGCAATTGCACCAACCACACATACAAAAGGAAGTCGAGCAAATAGCGATTTGCTAATGCATTACTATAGACAATTAACATATTAATTAATTAATTAATTAGACATAATTAGTTTTTCAAATGAAAATGTTTTCTTCTATAACACTATTACACATATTTTTGAACAAATTTCTGCATGACTATTAACAGTTTCACTACTTTTTGTTAGTATACTATTATACTTCATGCAATTCTTGACAAATTCCAAACACATTATTTAATTAATTTTAATTATCTCGTAAAATAGAGCCAATCTAGCAAAAGCACTTACATATTCTAAATCAGCATGGTTGACTTTGTATAAAATGATTCAAATATCACTGGTAACGAAATCACTGTTTACCAGTGTAATAATAAGAAACAAGATGTAGACAGCAGCATGGATAAAACACCAGGGAAGTTTAACCTATTATTTCAATGCGAGCTGCAGAAGCTCGCCTTGCCAGGGCCAGACTACATATTGAGGAGGGCCCTCTCCATTGGTCACTTTAGTTCCGTGACGTAGACTGGGTGAAAAAAAAAACTTGGCACTTGACACTTAAAATAAGACAAAAAGTATTGTAAAAAAAAACAACCCCAAAAACTAAAAAACCGCCATAAAAACAAGTCTATCAAAATAAAAAAGACTATGAAAGCAAAAACGTGGCGGGGAAGAAAACATAATAAAAACAAACAAACAACAACTTCTATCACGGCGCCCGTTTTCTCCGCTCATCAACTCCCTTGAAGGGAGTTTCGTCTCATGTCAACCTTATTTCATCTTCACACACACCGGGGTTTAGCTGCACCCTCCCTCCACATCCATCACAACTCCCTCCACAACTTCTACACAGTTGGACACCACATGCCCGTCCCCCCCCCCCCATTGCATCAATATACACAAATATAAGATAGAACTCTTCGCCTCCAATCTGTAACGTCATTTGAAAGATTGAGGGGGGGGGGAAGGAAGACAGAGGTCAAAGGTGGGAGTTAGCTAAAAATGAGGGAAGAGCTAAACCCGGAGAAACTTAAAGAAAAACTATCATTTCGCTTTTTTTCTTTTTCATTTCAGTTTTTAATAATCTCTCCACCTCCCCATCCCCTTTTATCCCCAAGTAAAGAAAAAGCCATTGCCACGGAGTTTTTTGGGGGGGAAAAGGGGGTGGGGTGGAAGAAGAAAGATTCAGCTGATGTTCTATCAAACTGGCTGATCAGTTTGTGTGGCCGGCCACTAGAGGATCTCAGCTGTAGATCAAACGTTTCGGTCCACATACAAAACATGAAATGCAGTCAGAAGATGGAACTTTTTTAAATAGAGAAAGAAAAAAAAACATCAACCGGCCTATAGAACTTTTTTTTTCTTCCTCGTAGTGCCCCAAAGCCATTAAAAATGGTGGAGTGGGGGGGGGGGAAGAGGAGGACATTTTCAAAATGGAAGACACTTTTTTTTTTTACCTCTCTCTGCCCTTGTTTACGACGAGAACTGACGCAACCAGTCAAGCCATATTTCAAAAACAATATCACCCTCTCGTCTGACATAGATAATAATTCTGTATCAAAACGCTCTTTATCTATGCAAACTAGAATAACCCTGTCACCTATTGACATTACTTTGATGAGAACACACAAAAAAAAAAACCCAATATTAACAGTATAACGTAAACTCTGTATTGTAATTGAGAGTTTATCATAGAAAAACAAACAACTTAATGATGTTAACCAGTCAAAATATATATATATATATATATATATATATATATATATATATATATATATATATATACACACAAATATTTATTATTAAAATACTCGGTAATCGGTAAGTAATTCAAATCGACAGTTTTATTTTATTTTTAATTTAGGCTACAGCTTTTTGTTATAAAATCTGTAACATCTTTAGCTATTGAAATGACAATATTTTAAATAGCCTAATGTTAAGAAGATAATCACTTTCTTCTGTAAAGCTTTTATTACTATTTAAAAATTCAAAAGTACAATAGTTGGCAGAACGAATGAAAATAATGAATTATTGAATCAATAAGTTTGAATACTTCTAGATGAATGTTAACTTGGCGAGATATAAGCGCATATATAACGAAATATTAGGTTTGGTAGTTACGATGAATATCTAATATATGAATGTGGTTTACACTTGATTGTATCTCTTCTATACTTTTCATTAAGCTCTATTTCGTGACCATGTCTGCCTGTCGTGCAGGTTTTGATTGATTAAACGAAGAGAACTTATCAGTGTGCTTATTTAGCGGGATAAATTAAGTTCAGGGTTTTGTGTTTCAAAGGATTATGTGAATAGTTTGAAATTACATGTATAAGAAAACTGCCTTCAAAACATACCCTAATGTAGGTCTTACTCATGTACATGACACTGTTTTCAACTACATGTATTTTGCTTCGCGCCTTTTCTTTTTTTTTAAAGATTATATTATTATTATTTCAATTCAACTATTTATGCTATTCGTATAGTTATGATCTACTTCGTTACAGTTTTTGTGTGTGTCTTATTCAAAGATTTGATTACTTGTGTAATTTCCGTTTCTTCATTAATTTTGTTATGATCCATTTCGTTGGTGAGTGTTCGGGGGCGGGGGGGGGTGTGGATGGGATGCCCACGGAAGCCGGGGCCTTAGTGAAGGAGAGGCACGCAATGGACCGATGACTTATATTTTTTTTTAAGCGTGTGTATAAATATAAGATTGTGCACCAGAAGTTATTTTGGGAAGTCTGGAAGGAGGGGGGTGTTAGGATGAAGGACTGGGGAAAGAGGGGTGGGGGGTGTGGTTTGCTTCGTTTTTCTCTCAAACAGAAGACTTTTTGAATAAAAGTCAATACATTTCTTGTTACATTTCTAAAAATAAAAAATTATGTCAATTATCAACTATTAGTTCTAATGTGCCTTCAAACGACAATATGCTTCCCCAATTTTTTTATTTTTTATTTTTTTTGATAACTGAAAATATGCAAAATACTGTATTTTTCTTTAATCCTATGATGGCTTAAGAGTTAATAAGTGTGTTCAGTATAAATTTAAAAGAAGCTTAAAAGATTTGTATGATTCATTTTTTCAAAGATACACAAATACATTTAGTATCCACATTCTTAGAACGAGTTCTTTTCAACAAAACTGGCCTAATATATCAAACAAAATAATCCACCCGTCCGTCCATCCGTCCGCCCGTCCGTCCGTCCATCCATCCATCCACCCATCCATCCATCCATCTATCTATCTATCTATTATACACATAAAGAGAAAGATGGGCTATACACGTACAGGATTTCCTAGGAGATACATCAATCTTAGGATCCTGTGTTATAATTAATTAACTTCACCTCTAAAGGTCAAATCGACACTTTGTCATGTCTGGCGCTGATCGTGGGTGAGGCTGTGGGGGGGGGGGGGGTTGAAGAAATAACAAAGGGCACAAAACATCGAGGCTTGGGTTTCAGACGGACAATCATCGATAATAGTTAGAAAAAAATAATACAAGTGAAACAGGCTGAACACAGTTCCGATGGCTGGCATTCAGTTTCTATTAAGAACTTACGACTCTTTTGTTGCTCAACGACACACCCCTCCCTTTTTTCCCCCTTTATACAACAGTGCCCCGAACATTCTTGAACTATTTCTGAGCATAAGTGTCATGGCAGCTAATCGTTGATATGACATCTGGTTATGCAGAAATAGTGACGCAAATCAAAGTTAGCTGACGTAAATTTACGTATATAACAAGGTCTCTGCACTGTCATTTCTTACAAATTAAACACAAAAAAAAAAAACTTTCCGTAAACTGGGAGTGTGAAGTCCAAGAAAGGCTGAGAAGAATTCTCTTAGATCCTATCAGCCCCTTAGCCAAAGGGGTGGGGGGCACTGGGGGCCGTGCCCCCCCTCTCACCACTAGGTGTGGAGTGCCCCCCCCCCGCCGCTTAAAAAAGAAGAAAAAGAGGAAAAAATAAAGAAAAAGTAACTAAAATGAGAAGGTGCCCCCTAGCTGGGTATTGGTGCCTCCCTGCTTACTTTGACCTGGCTACGGGCCTGGACCCTATTAACCACTAAGGGGACGGTTGCTATGGTGTCCTTCTTTCATCCCCACCACAGCCGATAGTGCAATGGCCATGGAGGCACCGCGGGAGATATAGCGGGAACTTTCACCGTGACCTGAAATATCCACCGCCGATCACCGGGGATCGAATCAGGGACCCTCAGGTCGACAGCCGAGCGCTTTACCGCACGACCATCGGTTTCTACAAACAAAAAAAAAAATCGCCCAGCTTAATGAGACAATTTTTGCAGTGGCCTTCTTTCATCCCCCACCACAGCCGGGAGTGTAATGGCCATGGAGTCAACACGGAAGACATGGAGGTAACTTTCACCACGGCCCGAAAGTTTTTTCTTGCTTTTCTCACCAGAGTTCGAACCCGGAACTTGTGTCTACAGTCGAGCGTTTTACAGCACGACCATCCGTAAACTGGGTAGAGTTAGAGTCGCCCATTTTTCTTGAGTCGATTTCTTCTGGATTCAGTCTATACATTCTTACTTGAGACGATTTCTATATTTCTTTTTTTTTTTTTGTCCCCGTTTTGTCTGTCTGTCTGTCTGTCTGTCATCACCCTAGATCTCAACAACCATAAGTCCTAGACCCATGATGTATATATCATTTTGTAGGTCTTGGCCTGCCATGTGTGCAGCAAAAATTCATTTCGCGATCTGACCTCTGAGGGCCGTAAAAGGGGGCTTATAAAGTACCGTTTTTTACTATGTAAGCTATATTAATAAAGGAGCGCCCTATATCTCAGCAACCATAAGTCCTAGACCCATGATGTATATATCATTTTGTAGGTCTTGGCCTGCCATGTGTACATCAATAGTTCATTTTGCGATAGGACCTCTGAGGACCGGCTTCAGGGTTCCTAAGGGGCTTATATATTATATATATATAGCCCCACTCTACACCTTGTACGTTCAATAACCCATTCTTTGGTGCGAAATACTGCAGCGTACTGATACATAACATGAAAATGCGCTAACACGTCCTGTGTCCAGAATGGAACAGGCTTAATTGCTTGTTTTAAATTATAGCGAAAAATAAACAAAACATAACTTGAGTCTGCGGGGTATTGTTTCCTTTCGAAATGGTCAACAACATTTTTAGAGCCGCTGACGTACCAGACAAAGACATGTCAGGAGATTTGTCTTCCTTAGCGGAAGTCAGTGGGGCGGAAGAAGTGACTTTACTCACACAGTATACCAAACAGACTAGCTGTCTACCCACAAACAAACAGACAAACAAGCTGACGGACAGGTGATTGTTGACACACTGGACGTCCAAGTCCCCCGCAACCGACCTGTACAAACAGAGACGGAGTTTTTTTTTTTCAATGTCTAAAGCCGTCAACACTCCCAATCAGGGCAAACAGGCAGCCAACAGTGCTACATGCAGGTAACTTGCCGCGGGCAGAACCTAGGAGGAAGCTCTGTGACAATGTAGCCATTGTTTGGCACTGTGGAGCTGCAGCACCCCCCTCTCTTATTTCCACTTGATAAAATCGATAACGTTAATTTTAATGAGTACTTATTTCTTTTATTCTTTCTTTATATTTGAACAATATTTAACCTTTGAGCTATATGCCAGTACACATATTAACGTAGATCCCAGTTTGTATTTTAAAAAAAATTACAAATCTTTGTATGGGGCTGTGTGATTCACAGTTCCAGAGGAAAGGTACTTAGCTTTTCTGCGCATGAGTACTGGAAAAACAAGAAATACTGCACGCGAAACTGCTGAGAGAGAGAGGGGGGGGAGAGTATGAAAGGGAGGGAGAGAGAGAGGGGGGGAGAGTATGAAAGGGAGGGAGAGAGAGAGAGAGAGAGAGAGAGAGAGAGAGAGAGAGAGAGAGAGAGAGAGAGAGAGAGAGAGCAGTGCCGACAGTAAGTAAAAAATGTTTTGATTTTGTTTTTTTAGGATTTGATATTTTAAACCTTTTTGTTACTTGTTTGTTTCATTGGGAACAATTTTAGAATAAAGGCTTCTGGAGCAGCACCCCCACACTAGTGGGACGAATGGCCGAGTGGTGCAGATATTCGACCGTCGACCTGAGAGTCCTGGGTTCGATCCTCGGTGAGACTCATGGAATTTTTCCAGGTGAAATTTGGTGCAAAGTCGTCCCACAAGTCCACCCAGCTTTAGATGGGTACCTGACTTAAGTTGGGGAAGTAAATGCGGCTGGACGTTGTGCTAACCACACAATCCCTTCATATGCCGAGTTTATAGAAACAGATGAATTCTACGCTTCATCTGCCCCGTTGGCCCGCTAGGGCTAAGGGAACTTTTTTTTTTACCCCCACACTAGGAGCCGCCACTACACCACTACATACAGAACATAATCCACACGCCCCATCTCCCCCAGCGGGCCACGGTGAAATTATCAAACGTTCGGGACCACTGAACTAGGCAACCGTTTAGGGTCCCCTCTACCAAAGAGGCACCTTCCAGTAGTAAATCTGGTTCTAAAAGGGCCCCCGTAGGGCACATTGGCCAAGAACACCAAAAAATATTTCAAGTCACTGCCTTAAGACCCCCCCCCACTCACCCTTTCCCAAAAGACCTATAAGAACTGGTACTATTCGGGGTGGGGGTGGGGGGGGGGTTTAAGGACGACGACTACAAACCGGGGTAACTCATGACAAGACATTTAGTGCTTTTTGACATCTGCGATTATGGGCCAATCCATCACGTAAGGACACACAAATAGAATGAAAAAAGGAGCACGGACAATGTAAAGGCAACCCGTCTATACGATGTAAGTACAAATGTTTCCGAGGAAGATTCAGGCTGGTTTACCTATATGAAAATAAATAGGGTAAAGGAGGGGGGGGGGAGAGACCATCGCTGTTTAAAAAAAAAATTGTTGAAATATTTAAACTAGTCATTTACACCCAACACACTTTAAAACTACCGGTATTTCCTCTACTTAATTTAATGCAATAATTATTGTGTCCGCTTTTGTCCGTCTGTCATCACCCTAGATCTCAGCAACCATAATTCCTAGACCCATGATGTATATATCATTTTGTAGGGCTTGGCTTGCCATTCCTGCGTCAAAAGTCTATTTCGCGATCTGACCTCTGAGGGCTGGGCATCAGTGTTTTTACCGTTTTTTACTATATAAGCTATATTAATAATTATGTCATTTTCATAGCCCCATTATACGTTCAATAACCCATTCATTTGGTGCGAAATACTGCGGCACGTAGTTTCACCAAGATTGGCAACAACAATTTATCAAACAACAATTGGCGGAGTTTTCGGACGATTAAATGACTACAATTTAGAATGTTTTCAATTATGAGTCTTATTTCAGTGACCACAAACCACTTGTATAGTTAGATTTCAGAGACAATAATTTTTTTTCAAATATAAAGAAACGTCTTTTTAATATTTTTTTTCAGATATATGCATTACACAATTGAATTTATAAACATTTCCAAAATTTACAAATATTTACTGAAAGCTAACCAAAGTACTGATACATAACACGAAAATGCGCTAACACGTCCTGTGTCCAGAATGGAACAGGCTTAAGATGCTGTTTTTTTTTTAAATGTCCCCAAAAAATGGATTTATTTGTATATACAGTCAAAGTACTGTTCTTATATACATGTTTGAACAAAAATGGTTTCAAGGGTAAATATTCAATTACATAATTTCCGAATTGCAATGGAACCAAACAAGGAAGTTCCGCGTATAATCACGTATCTCACTCAGCTGATGATCAGACTATACGACAATCTGTCAAAACGAGAAGCGCTGTAGGGGGCAGATAGCATCTAAAAGTCCACCGCTAACCCAACTAACTTCTTCCCAATTTCCCCGGTGTGTATACAAAAAAGTGCCCTCCCCTCCCTCCCACCATCTAAAGCGGTGTAGAAAAACCCTACAACAAGTGAACAGACTTTGTGCTTGAAGGACAAAGACTGACGTGACAGAGACGTACATTTCCATACCGCTAATTAGTTCTGGCAGAAGTAGTCAGCAGGGGAATTGGCCACCCCCGGGATATGGCTCGCGAGCACTAGGATACATACCGTTAAACAAAAAAAAAATGTCCCTCTCATGTTTACCCCCCCCCCCCCCCCAATCTGCTCCCCTCAAACTGGTTGGATAGGGGAAAACCGCGGAACATGACTAGAGGGGGAGGAACCGGCGAGATATTTCATAATGTTTTCTTGGCAGGGATTCTCCAATTGGAAAACGCGGTCAACGGGCACTAATCTGCCATTGCCCTTGAAACACGCGCAAAGTTGAAAAAGAAAAAAAATTGGAGAGAGAAGGTAAATGGAGGGTGAATCAGGAAAAAGGGTTAAAAAATATAAAAGTTGATAACAATATATAAAAAGGTAGCATAGACGAAACATTTCAATTCTTACACAGAGTGAATTTGTCATGATTTCTAAACTCTGGAGCTGTACACAAAATTTACCATGGTTTTTGACACTGCTATGAGAGCTTTACACACAATTTATCATGGTTTCTGACACCGCTATGAGAGTTGTACACAAAATCGACCATGATTTCTGACACTGCTATGAGAATTGTACACAAAATTTACCATGGTTTCTGACAATGCTATGGGAGTTGTACACAAAATGTATCATGTGATGAGCTCGAGGGTCTGATTTCGTACAAACTTCACAGGGTCATTCGAGACGTCCGGGTTTCGTTTATTGTTCACCGGCCAGCTGGAATGATCTAAGAACGAACTGCATCCACGTACAGTGTGGTGAACACGCCCGACCTGGCTACCCAAACAATTCCATTTTTTCCGGCATGCGGAGAAAGAGTTGACCTGTTCGATTATTCGCAACTGATTAAAGTTGGCAAGTCTATATCTTCTATAGCATTGTTTCCCAAATTTTGACATCTGTATACCGACCCCACCCCTTTTATATTGCCGTATAGCTGTGTACCCTTAGTTAAAAAAAAAAAACAACAACAACAAATTTTCATATTATTTTTAAGGTCATAGTTCACCTAGTTCATTGTTTTCACTTTAACCCTGTATGTTTGCCCGATTTCATCAGCCCGGCGCAGCGCGTACCCCCCGCCAAACTCTTCACGTACCTCCAGGGGTACGCGTGCCCCACTTTGGGAAAACGTGTTCTATAGAACACTGATTTCGAATCTTCGTTCCCTAACGCACGTTCACCCCAAAATAAGGCAATATTCGGGTAGAACACAAAGACTATTTTTTAATTCAAGATTTTTTCCCCCAAAAATTAATAAATTTGTTGAAATTATTTTTCTAGTTTTGCGTACTAGAGGAACTTGAGTAAAACTTCCGATCTCATCGCGTGCATTCATCATTTTGGTTTAAAGTTTACTCGCGTTGTGTGAAACCATGCGTGAAACTAAATACGTAAAGTAAAACTTCTTTCACAGTCATCGGGTTAAAACAAGAAAAAAATTTTAAAGCTAAATTGAGTAACTTTTCACGTTTCGTAATGAGCTTACAGACAGGATAGAAGAGAACCGTTTAATTACAAAAACCAACAAAAAAACAAACAAAACACAACGAATAATTTATAATAAAATAGCCACAAATATCTATTTATTGCTTTAGCTATGGACTAAGTGTAAGTGTGTGTGTAAGTGTCTAATGAACACGGTGTTACTTTGTAAAAATAAAAATGTCTCCCTTGGTGTACCGAGCTTTTTTTTTCCTATCTTAATCATACCCGGAAGCCATTCATCACTAACCCATACAACTCTCTCAGTTGACATTTATGGAAATCTTGTATGCCTGAAGCCTTGGTAATGAAGACGTTTACTTTTAAAATTTTCATGGTAGTGCTCTTTAGGGAATGGGGGGGGGCGATAACAACAAACAAGTAGTAAACACGTTTTGTTGGTCAGAATGAGGAAATCTTTAAATCCTAAATTTAGAAAACTCCCAAATTGAAAACAACAACAAATACCCAACCCCCCCCCTCCCTTTTTTTACAGGATGGGCAAAGAATGGCTCTAAATTAATCACAATGCAATTAGAAAATGTCAGAGCACCTGCCACACAGATGTAGGTCAACCGTCAAAACAAAATGTATTCAGTAGTAGGAAGTTAATTCATTTATTGACAACGTTCAACAACATGAACCACAAACTTGTAATAATATAAATTTGGGTTCTGCGTTAAATCGAAAGTAAAGAAATAATAGAACAGTATTCCAGTTTAAAATACAATCATGAAAAAAATCGGATCTGCCCGAAACCAAAAAATAACCTAGCCTACCGATCAAGCCTAACGGGATATAACTCTCTGCAAAGGTTTTGCAGGGCACAGGTAGTAAAGAGTAATGATAATGTAACGGTGGCCAATGTTAGATGGCCCTCCTCCCCCCCCCCCCGCCTGCAGGTAAACCCCCTCAAGTCCACTACAGGTTCCGTTCATTTCTCAAGAAGATCTTCACAAGGTCACGCGGTGCACTCTCTGATCTCTGAGCCGCCACCACCCCCTCTTTAAACGTTCGTGTTGTTCACGACAACATGCCATTGTAGCCCTCACCCCCTCTCCTCTTACCTTTCTCTCGTCCCCCCCCTCCCTTTCCCCTAAATAAATTTAAAAAAAAAAAAACAAAACAAAACAAAAGACTCGCGCACGATTTAGAACAAAGACACTAAGCCCGAATGTAATCCAGCCGTCACTCTCAACCGTCCGACCCCTCACATTCCCCCCCCCCCCTCTACTCTTAAAATAGATTGTGCTGCTTTTCACAAATGCGCTACTTAAAAATGCAGCGCGACAAAAAAAAATATTGATATTGCACATATTTAAAGCTTTTTTTTTTTAAATATCCAAAAATGCGTGGGCTACTTTGTGCTACATTTTTTTAAGGCTCCGTGTTAGATTGGTCCAAATAATTTTTTGGAGAAACTGTCCTAACACACAGCCATTATTCTTAACCATTTCATCATGCCGTGGTCCTGGGGAAAGTCAAAAAGTGCTGGCGCCTCCTTTATCACCCACACCTCCCCCCCCCCCGGTCTGCCCCTTAAGATATGACGTGACTGAGGTTTGGAAATAGGCAATTACACGCAGTGGAAAGGGGGGTGGGGAAGGGGGGGGAGGTTATTGCAGCGGAATCTCAGGGAGCCCTTACCCCCCCTCCGTCTCACCCGGAAGGGTCATGCAGACATTAAGGCTTTCAACGTTGATGGATAACATTACTCTCCTCGTCACGCTCGTTGTGGGTACTGGGGGCGGGGGGGGGGAGGAGATATAGCGGTAAGTCACGTCAATACTGGACAAACTGTACCCGCGGCCTCCCGGGGGAGGGGGGGGGAGAGGGAATGTGTGGCTGGATGGATGCATTAAATTTCCGGGGAATATTTTCTTTTTTTATATTTTTTTTTTCAAATGTTTTAATACGCCCGCCGCCATGATAGGTCAGATGAATGGACATGACATATTAGTCTGACTTACACTTCATGACATTAACAGACTAATACTGGCCTACTGTCACAGCGGGGCAAACAAACCCTACGGTCCGTGGTTGGATGGGGGGGTTTAAACGGAAGAAAAAGATAAAACAAATGCAGGATAAAAAATTAAACTTTTTGATTTCCTTCATTATTTTTATTTTGTAGCCACAATATTAATTAAGCAAAATGTCGGACTTACAGATAAAAGTTTCTCTCAAGTGTGACACTTAGTCAAGATCTGGAGACAAAGATATACCAAGCTCCTTGCACAAAGCAGTAAGCGTGCATGATATACAGGCCAGTGACTGGTGGATCGCATATTGGCCAGTTAGCGACGGACCAGGTAGAGGCCAGTGGGTGGTGAGTCCCATAATGGCCAGTAAGCAGTAAGTGGCCGATCACGTATTACGCAATGTCTTGGTTGGAGGGATGCGGGGACGTACTGTGTCATGGATCGAGGAAAAAAAAGATTTCGGGTAGGTGGCGGGTGTGAACAGTATTCTTATTTTGATGTAATTCAATCAATAAAACAAAAGATTCATATATAAAATTACGCAAATAAAAATATTATTTTATTGTTAGGCAAAAAAAAAAAAGCTTTTAAAATGTATTCATTTTAATACTAAAGGGTGAATTAATTACACAAAAAATTTAATAAATGGTTCAATGGTAAGTTTCTGTGCTCAAAAATTAAAATTACGTCCGGCTTAGAGTGCTCATGGAGTACACTAATTCTACAGAAAACGAATTTTTCTGGTCGGATGAGTGCACGGAACTCGATGACGTCAAATTCTACGACTGGTAGACAGGAAATGACAAAACACATGTTGCTTAGTTACCTAAAAGCTAAAGCAAACAAACAAAGACGAGCTACTAAGTTTGTTTAAAAAATTATTTTGTTACTCTAATCAGTAAGTGAAATGGTAACAGAAACAGGTAAAAAAAACCCCCACTCATTTCATCAGTTGGCGGATTTCCTTCAGGTGAGTACAGGAAAAAAAAGCAGTGGGTGGGTGTGTGGGGAAAGGGATATAGGGTGTCGGCCCATCAAGGAACAACAGACTGGCGAGAAATCATTTTACCAGACACGAAAATTTCAAACCAAATAACAACATTTCATTTTATACTGTCTATTGTTCTCTGAAATTCTTCACCTGATGCCACTTTGATCTCTCAAAGAAATATTTGAAACAAAACAAAAAAACAATAAAACATTAAAACAACAATAACAACAACAACTAACAGGCCACGGAATAGATCCGCCGCTGCTATTGCTAAAGCAATCATCAAAGACACGAAGGAATGTCTTGACACAGGTGTGGGGAGTCAGCCCCATTGACGGACCTACCAACAACAGACTGCTGCCAGAGAAGACAGGTAATGCTGACAGCTACATAGCGAAGGTGATTGTACATTTGGGAAGGTGGGAGGTTTACAGAGGGTAATAACCATGAAATGAAAAAAAAAACTTGAAAAACTCAACCCAAATAAAAACAACCCCATCCCCACCCTAACATAAAACATTTGAATGTAAGAGATGGCAGGGTTCTGGAGATAAACATATTTCTATACTTCTCCGCTCTAATATCAGCTCCTAAGCTATTCTTAGCCCCTCTCCCCCCCCCCTTGCGTGTTAAATTATGCTTTTTTCTCCTTGGTGCGCTCAGAGCAACAAACTCTTTTCCCATCAAGTCCACAAACTTTTCTCCCATCAAGTCCACAAACTCTTCTCCCATCAAGTCCACAAACTTTTCTCCCATCAAGTCCGCAAACTCTTCTCCCATCCACAAACTCTTCTCCCATCAAGTCCACAAACTCTTCTCCCATCCACAAACTCTTCTCCCATCAAGTCCACAAACTCTTCTCCCATCAAGTCCACAAACTCTTCTCCCATCAAGTCCACAAACTCTTCTCCCATAAAGTCCACAAACTCTTCTCCCACCAAGTCCACAAACTCTTCTCCTATCCACAAACTCTTCTCCCACAAGTCCACAAACTCTTCTCCTATCCACAAACTCTTCTCCCACCAAGTCCACAAACTCTTCTCCCATCAAGTCCGCAAACTCTTCTCCCATCCACAAACTCTTCTCCTATCCACAAACTCTTCTCCCATCAAGTCCACAAACTCTTCTCCCATCCACAAACTCTTCTCCCATCAAGTCGTCAAACTCTTCTCCCATCAAGTCCACAAACTCTTCTCCCATAAAGTCCACAAACTCTTCTCCTATCCACAAACTCTTCTCCCACAAGTCCACAAACTCTTCTCCTATCCACAAACTCTTCTCCCACCAAGTCCACAAACTCTTCTATCCACAAACTCTTCTCCCATCAAGTCCACAAACTCTTCTCCCATCAAGTCCACAAACTCTTCTCCCACCAAGTCCACAAACTCTTCTCCCACCAAGTCCACAAACTCTTCTCCCATCAAGTCCACAAACTCTTCTCCCATCAAGTCCACAAACTCTTCTCCTATCCACAAACTCTTCTCCCATCAAGTCCACAAACTCTTCTCCCATCAAGTCCACAAACTCTTCTCCCATCAAGTCCACAAACTCTTCTACTATCCACAAACTCTTCTCCCATCAAGTCCACAAACTCTTCTCCCATCAAGTCCACAAACTCTTCTCCCACCAAGTCCACAAACTCTTCTCCCACCAAGTCCACAAACTCTTCTCCCACCAAGTCCACAAACTCTTCTCCCATCAAGTCCACAAACTCTTCTCCCATCAAGTCCACAAACACACACTTAATGACACGCGAGCATGTTACATTACACCCCCCTTTCTCCCCCCCCCATCTCAGTGTTTAGTGGGTTGGCCTATTCACTATAATGTGTCATGTAAAAAATAAAAAGTTCATTAACATAAACATAACATGCCAAGATTAACGTCCGAATGCATCCTGTAGTTGTTTAGTCCTGTGTAAAATTAACAGCAGTCCAACAACAACCTAAGTGACAAACAACTAGCCAACGAGGCCAACAGTAGTATTACAGGATTGACAATAATTATAACTTTCTCCAAAAGATTTTTGGTTGATTCTTAATAAAAACTGTTTAACAGGGGAAAACAGAGCCAAAATTTATATATATATATATATATATATATATATATATATATATATATATATATATATATATATATAAGTTTGTGGACACTCCGTGGAAAAGAATCTTATGAATGTAGTGGTCCGTGGAAAAGAATCTTATGAATGTAGTGGTCCGTGGAAAAGAATCTTATGAAAGTAGTGGTCCGTGGAAAAGAATCTTATGAATGTAGTGGTCTGTTAAAGAATCTTATGAATGCAGTGGTCCGTGTGGAATAAAACGAATGAATTTAGTGAGTTCCATGATGCCCAAAAGGTGGCCGGGCACTGCCAAAGGCCACTCACTAATGGAACGATTTTATGTAGTGCTCTTCTTTCATTGCCCCCCCCCCCCTCCAAGCAGAGAGGGCAGTGGCTATGGAGGCCATACATACGTTTATGACTGGTCGCGCCGGAAGATGAACACGTGACCTACAGCCTGCAGATCGGGCTCGCAATAAAAAACTACCACGACGCCACCAGCCATCAGCGTTATATATCCATCTCTCTCTAGATATATCATGTTTATTGCTATCAAAATATGATGGCTAATACTGTAGAAATAGAACAATAATTGTTAACAAGGCAGGATCATACAATGTATTTAAACTCGCTTGTCCAGCCACTACAAACTAATCGTCGTCCCCCCCCCCCCCCCTTTAAATTTCATCCTTCTAACTTCAAGTGAAATTCCATAACGTTCATATATTTTTTTTCAATGGAGCTTACAGCCAAGTTTTTTTTTCTTCTTTCCATTCTCCGTCTTTCATTTCATGAAAAAAAAAAATATGATTACAAAGGGAGGTAATCAGCCATGGGGATGGGAGCTTTTAGTGTTAATCTCCCCTTGAAGTCTATTGTTAAAGCAAACATCATCGAAGACTTCAAGACTCAATTCCAGTTTCATTTTCCCCTCTCTCTCTCTCTCTCTCTCTTTCTCTCTCTCTTTTCCCTCCACACACAGAATCTAGTTTCATTTAATTACCTGATTCTGGGTGGACACACACACGCACATCCTTTCTAGCAACGAAGTCTACAACAGTTATCGCAGTATAAAATTCCAGTCTCGCCGCAGAAGGCAGTCAATATCAACGCAGAGTGGTTGCTCTTAGTGCGGTGACGTCACTGCGCGGACAGGGGGCTTATACATATGCATTAGGTTTTTCAAGAGCCCAGTCTGGTTGTCTGAGACGGGTGGAGGAAAAAACTGACCACTGTCCACTCCACTAGTTTAATTTAACCCAGTTAACCCCCCCCCCCAAACCCAGGGTCTCAAGAGGTTAGGTGGGGAAAGGGGGGAGGAGTTCATTACCCAGACGTCCACTCTTAGCACGCGCGGTTACGTCAATAAGCCTGGCCACACGAGTATCCGCGTAAAGCCTGGGAGACTTGACCACAAGGACACAATTACTTTTGACTAAGCTCTGGGTGTGAGAGAGTAAAAAAAAAAACAGACAGACAGAGAACATTCAGAGCACGCATCATACGGCTATAAACATACACGCCACGCCTGTCACACAAATGTACACACAAGAGCGGGCACACGACAAACTGGTTATTTTTCTTTAACAAAAAACAAAACAAAACAAAAAGCAACAAAAAATAATACCTCTTTGGCCCATTTGAACAGCGATGCAAAGTATAAAAACCAGTGGCGTCGCAAACAAATTGGGGGCGGGGGGGGGGCGCCTAGTACAAACAAAATGTTTGAGCGTGTCCCTCCTTCAAAAAGAATGCATAACATCTTTCACATGTCGGAAACCCCCCCCCCCACCCTCCAGCGAGCCCTATGTCAGAGCATAAAACATGTACAACACAGTGGTCCTGAGTAACGTAAAACATTTAACGCACGGCCAAGCAAAACGTGCATGAATACGACAAACAAATCAAATACAAGCCAGCACACGAGTAAACGCAGAAGGCACTAATGGGCAATCACATATTAACACACTCTGAATAATTAAGCAAATGCACGCATTCAGATTCGTAGATAGGTATTGCGGGGCCCCGTGCGGGTGACATTTTTAGCGCTCTCCATACAATTCAAAAACTGCTCTTCGGCGCCCCACCCTAGTCCGGCGCCCTGATGTGCCACACAACCGGCAGTACCCTCCCTACGCTACTGCACGTGTACACATTTAGCCACTCAGTGCTGACAAAGTTAAATAATAACAAAAAAAGTGGCAGCAATTATTTTCACGCTCATAGTCCTCAAAATACAAAATGCCCCTAAAACTGCAAGTGCGTCTACTTCCCTTTAGTATCTAGAGTTTTCGCGGTTTTCGTAACTTGCATAAATCGCCCACAAAAGCGAGGAATAAAATAGCATGTCTGACCAGTGCCGAACCTAGACATATGGGGCCCTGGGGGGCTTGACCTCTTTGGAGGCCCCTGCATTTTGACATTCGACACTGTGATATCAAATAATGTACTTGATATTAAACGTAAAAAAATATTTTGGGGCCCCCCCCTCAGGCCAGCACCTGGGGGGGACTTTTGATTTTGGACCCCTCCTCCCCATACCCAAGGTACACCTCTGTGTCTGACGCAGTAAATGGTGACGAGAAAGATTTTTTATGATAAAGCCCCTGGGAGTGAGAGAGAGGTGGCGCATATTTACATGGGCCGTGGAGGCAAAGGAAGGAGAAGGAGCTTCTTCCTAACATCTTTTAAAAAAAAAATGAACTAAATATTTAAAGGTAACTAGAATTTTTTTTTTTTAAAGTTCGGTTTATCTGCCAGAAAGGTAAAGATGATGTGTTTCTTGAATTCCCAAAAGGCAAGCCGCCGATCGTACCCCACATCAATACATGTTGCTGCATGTTTAACATTTCTATTCATAACTCTGTGATCCAAAGTTGGCAATGGCAATTTTTTTTAGAAGCTTTACATCAACTTTACATTCAGATTTCCTCAGTGAGAAATATCTTCTGGATATGACATTACTGTTCCCCCCCCCCCAATGCCCTTCCCTGTTCTCAATTCCACCACTGATCTTTACATCATACAGAGTATTGAACTCTCAAACCCCTCACCGTTGTGGGCGTGGTGTTAGCCGTTAATGAAAATTTAACTATCGAAGGAGGAAAAAAAAGGGGGGGGGAGAGTCCCTTCAGAAAAAAAATGAATTCAATGAATCTGGTCAGACTAAAGGCGAGTTCAAGGTCAGACTAAAGGTGATGTCAATGTCAGACTAAAGGTGATGCCAAGGTCCGACGAAAGGTGAGGTAAAGCATCAAGAGCTTAGAAGTTGAATTTTATGTCAGAAAAAAAAAAGGAAAAATAAATTATAAATTATTTAAAACCATAACTATTTGTGAATTTATCATGCGCCTGACATTGGGGGATTACATCAATAATAAATAGAATCATTAATATGGCTAACAATTAAATTTTACAGATAATGAGAAAATACAACAACAAATAACGAGGAAGAAACTTACCCCCCCCCCCACACCGGCCTTTCTCCAGGCCCAAACCTAAAAATAAACAAAATACAATCACAGAAGATTGCTCCAGTAAGCAAAGGAAAGCGAGATAATTAATTAAGAGTTTTTGGTTAATGCACACCGAAATCAAGCGGGAATATGATAAACTGTTGTTGGAATCCGAAAAGAATGAAATAACCAAGTGATCTATAACATGTTATATAGTCACCTACAAACGGGGATTGAAAATGCTGATTAGCCCAAATATTCGAATCCGATTTCTCTCACAGCTTTCTGCAATTTCTTTTCATTCTTCTCAAGCAGACGCCATTTCCATTCCACATTTTTTATTCTTAATTTTTCTTCTTTTTTGTTTTCAAAGAAGTTTCTCTTTCAAATGTCTTCCATTTGTTATGCAAACAACATAAGCTGTTTTCCTCATTTAATTTTTTTATTTTTGCCCCCAATAATGTTTTTTTTTTATTTTTTTTATTTTATTTAAAGAAACATTTCGTCTCACAAACATGTCAATACTGAGATAAAAGAAAGTTTCTGAAAAACTTGACGATGGATATAACGATATAACCCACCCCCGTGCTGGTGTTTATATTTAGACGATATGGCTGTACGACCAACCATAGATCGCTGTAACAACGGTGGTCAACTTGACATAAAAACAACAATGAGTTGTATGCCACAAACAGCGTTGTAACAATGGGAAAAGCTTATGTAACAATGGGAAAAGCTTATGTAACAATGGGAAAAGCTTATGCAACAATAGGAAAATCTTATGTAACAATGGGAAAAGCTTATGTAACAATGGGAAAAGCTTACAGTCAGCTACAAGTTGATGTGCACAGTTTATTTTAATACTTCATCATGGACAGTAAATACAAAAAAAAAAAGATCTGTCAATGTTTGGCTATAACTTTTAAAATAAATGGAAGAACAATGTTTTTATCTCTAGATTTTTATAAAGAAATATAGAGGAGTATGTTATGTAAATTATGCATGTTATGATATTTGCTGTTTAACATATATTACTTTAATTGGTGATTGTTCTAACGTCGTAAATAATAAGAATCATTTTAATATTAATAAAGTTAACATATCTGTTAGTATTTTTTTTTCCATAACAAATATCTCTATTTTACTATGCATGTTTGACTAAATACATTAATGTGAAGAACAAAAAAAAAATGACTGCTGTTGATTTATACATAGAAAATCAATTTATTCACTTATTTGATGAATATGATGCACTCCAACTAAACTCTTGTTCAAGAAAGTGATCTCTTTTCAGAACTATGATTTCTTGATTAACATTATGCATGCATGCTCTCTCGATTAATTGGAATGAAAATAGGTTGTTGAAATGAATGAAGAGAATTTTAATTTAGAATTAAAATTCTAAAATATCTTTATCCTGATAATTTAAGAGAAAAATAATTGGAAGTGTGCTTTAACATGGTCAAAAGGAACTACCATTGAATTTTGTGCTTTTTGGTTCAACTATGTGGATTTCTATGCTGCACAATTGAACATACTGCCTGGTTTCATTTTTCATATATTAAGATTTAAAAAAAACAGAAAACTAGGAGAGTGTCTGTTCAAAAAGTCACAATGTAAAACAATAAATTTAAACATTGCATTAAAGACATCATAGATGATTGTTAAGGAACAAAGGCAGTATTTATTAATGAAAGAGATTTGGCTTTAATTTATTTACTCTGCTGATCACTTACTTATCTATAAAGATTAAATCAATAATTTATGTTGACTACCAAAGTATCTTAAGTACCACTGTCACTGCTGTATTAACTCATGAGAATATTTGAAAAAAAAAAAAAAAATCTTACATATGAAATTTAGCCATAGGTAGTGTGCAGGCCACTGCAAATAGTTTCCGACGAACGGATGTGTTGTTATTGATAGGCTACCTTGGGGCTGACTAGGGCCCTTGACTTTAAGAGGGCTCTGGGCCACAGCTTTTTTTTTATTCAGCCAGCATTTCAAAAATTAAAATACGATTTGGTTGTTATTTTTAAAGTACAAATTTTCTTTCTCTATTTGTTGTTGTTGTTGTTTTTCCTCATTAAATAAGTTGATTTGACATGTTTCTGAAGACAAATGCCATTGGTAACTATGGCTTTCTGTCAGCTTCAATGTGACCAGGGCTAAACCGGTTGCTAATTGTGTATATTGTATTCGAAGTGGCTACGGTACCATCAAGCGCCATTATATTAGGGTTAGGAATATGGCTGGTGTCCGTATTTTTTTTTTTCCGGTACCAGCAATTATATTAGGGTTAGAAATAGGGTTAGGATTAGGGTTAGGGATAGGGTTAGGGTGTGGAGCAATATCTATTGCTGGTACCTGGAAAAAAAAATACAGAGTCCCGCTTGATGGTACTGTAGCCACTGCGTATTGTATCAACTCAAGGTGTGCTGTGTTTTAGAGTTGTAAACACAGTGGTACTGAGTCTTGTAGAAAGATGAGACCAGTGGAAATTTTTTTTTGTAGCAATAGTGAACATATCTTGTAAAAGAAGTGTGTAAGGGTTGGAGACAGTTGGACACAAGCTGTTAGAGAGATGGTCAGTGGATAGTTGTAATAGTCCTGTTCATATGTTATGTTATGTCATGTCCAGTTGTTAGCTGGAGTTGATTGTTATAAGGATGAAGATGTTAGTTGTATGATATTGTTTTATAAAGTGGATTTAAGAATGTAAAATGAATCTGAGTATTTCATTCAGTGAGTGAAAGATGATGATCAGAAACCACCCGCAACCTCTATATTGCCATAACATAAAATTCGCTTCAGTGCACCTGTAATAAATTTAGATCGACCCAATTAGAAAGTTATAGCCTATTATGTTGACAGCTAAGAACACTTGTTTTCGAATTTTTCCGGTCCTCAATAAATTTCTTTTTTTACTTCAGATTTTCAATAAATTTCTCGTACCACATTAGAATGATGTTGTGTGTCACTTTTAGTGGTGTATGGCATCTCATTAAGCAAAAGCCTTTCCAAACATTTACTCAGTCTTAAAACAATCAAACTCTGCCGGTATTACTCTTGAGACCAAAAATATAGCCCAAGTGGAAAGCTTTAATAACAGAATTAAAGTGTGTATAAATCTAATAAACATAATGATAAGTAATATGCCTTGCTTAATTAAGAAGCGATCTGGCACCACTAAACGTAAAGCTGCTAATAAGCTATTAGATGCTTCTCAAAATAAAGTTACGTTGAATTTCTTCACAAAAAACAGTAGTACCGAAAATTAAAAAAAAAAACAAAAAACAAATAGTAGTCAATGTTACCGATTATTAACGACTATCAATGTACTCAACTGGTGATGAAACAGGTGGTGTTTTCCCTGACTCTCTACACAGAAACATTGATTTTTTCAAAGAAAGGAACATAAGGAAAAAATGATATGATTGTGCCAAAGGTTGTATGTGATTAGAAAGATTCTGGTCATCATCAATTCAAGACTCTGAACTAATTTTATTCAAGAGCTTGCGGTATATCTACCAAACTAAATTCTCCAGAAGGTCATCATTTTTTTCTTTTTTTCTTGCCCAAATTGCCAAAGTGTGAGAATGTGAACCATAACCAACTTCTTTATTCAAAGCAATAAAAAGTCATCTATTGTTTTTGTAGCAATCTGTTTAGTAATTCAATGAAAAAGCAAGATCATTCAAATCGATTAGCTTAGATATCAGTAAAGCACAAAAGAAGTCAACTTTCTCGGATACACAGATAATTATTAATAAGACTTCTTTTGCAAAGATGTAATTCTGCAAGGTGTTTTAATTAAGAAGTAGAAACCAGGAAACTAAAATGTACAGTAGGTTGGTTTGAACATGTTCTATACAGATCTTTTTTATGCAGAATTTTTAGATGCGTATTTGCTTACAATTTTTTTTGGAAAAGTATGTACAGATTGGCTTTTTTTAAAAGACTGTAAAAAAAATCTGGGTTTTTTTAAACTAACAATTTTTTTACTTATTATAAAAAATCTTTTCACTAAAGATAACAAAATATCGTACTTTTAAATTGTATTTCTGTCATTAACAAATAAAAAAAGAGTAATGATATATGTGACCAACGTTCCCTCTAAGCTGAGCGCTTGAGCGATCACTCACACGAATTCAGAGCGTCGCTCATACTATACGTACGATCGCTCACTCCGACGGACGACATCGCTTAAATCGCTCACAAATTTTTGCCTCAAAACAAAATGTCGCTCAGAGACAAAATTTTTCGCTCACATTGTATGTGACCCTGGCAGATTTTAATAATGCAAGAGTAATTGTTTGCATCTTGGAGATGTTTCAAGCATCCTATCAATTACTAGTCTTTATTTAATCATTTTAAGTCTCATATCAAAAACATTCAACAGCAATTGTTCTGCAATTAAATCCTGTATTAGAGGTAATGAGTACATTTTGTCTAAATTAAGCTATAATATATTAAGCAATAATTGGTTATTAGATTGTAGCCTTTTTTTTTAAAATGCGTGTCTCATTAAAAATTAGACATTAGGAAATTAGATAGGACTGCTGCTAACACTACTTTTAAAGTTAAAATAGTGCACTAATTTTTTATTTCCTTTTAATATTTCATTTGTCAATGAAGAAAAAAGCATAGAAAACAGGCAATGAAAATTACCACTTTAGATTGGTTAGAAAACAGGGAAAGATTGACTGCAATTGGAAAACATTTTAATTTAGGAGAATCCATGATTAGAGCCATGAAGAAAAATGATATCACAATTAAAATTCTGATATTTTTGAGGGCTACGTTAAAGGACAAACTGGCATCATATTTAAGAGATGAGTTGTTAGAAAAAACAGACAAGGTTCTGGCAATGTGGATTGATACTTCTCCCTTAGGAACGGCACAGCTAACCGATATTTATAAGGGTCAAATAAAGAGTTATGATGTTTAATGGGAAGTTATAGGTATCAAGTATAAATGATGGAATAGTTGAACAATTTTTCTTGGTGTAGGGTAGAATGTGGTGCTTAAATTAGCACATAACTAGCATATATAAATGAAATATATTATTTTGTGAATGAACTGGACAATTGTGATAAAAAAAATGCAATGATATGTAATATTTGGGGTGAATTTTTAAAAAATAAAATTACACAAAGTGACAGTACTTACACCAAGACTTTAAAAACCAAAAACAAAAAAACAACTACACAAACTACAGGTTTAAAACAAAATAATCATCTTCACAAAACTGTGACTCAGCACAACACAACTAACCTGTAAGCCTCTTTTGGCTGTTGTAAAATAGAGACCATTTGATTTTTCCAGGCTTCCAGCTCATCATGTTCTATCCGTGCTTCCACAGCTGCTAAGGCTTGTTCTGGTCGAATCTGTGGACCATTTTGTCAGGTATGATTATATCAAACTACACTTTGGATACAATTTTAGTTATATCACCATAAAATGCATTATGCAAATATTTGTACTTCAATTTTAATAGTTATTTAAAGTATGCATTGTCATAAACAGTTGAAATTCTTCTTGATTCTTTGCTGAATCTTTCTCAAGTATTTATGAATGTCTGTTAATTTACACATTTGCTTATAACTATACACAATGCGTTCAAATTAGTCAAATGAACTTGGATACTATGATTAAAATGCTCTTGTCTCAATATTCATTGGACTGAGGCACAATGAAGCAATTTCTGTGTGTAAGTAGTGTCAAAATAAATAAACCATTTTTTTAATAATCCATGGGAGAAAAAAAAAATTTTTTTCTTGAATAAATGATAGATATTTTTTTTTCACACATTGAAAAGTACAGACATTGATAATTAACAATAATATATATAATGAAAAAATAACAATAAAATCATATCTTTAGATAGATGTGTGCGGTTTGAATTTTTAACAATCATTAAAACAGTTACATGAACTGTGGTGTCAGGCATAACATATGAAAAGTTTCAAGAGTATTGATGCAGTTTATCTACCTACCCAATGCTGGGTACACTGCTAGTATTTAGTAATGATGCAGTTTACCTACCTACCCAATGCTGGGTACACAGCTAGTATTTAGTAATAATGCAGTTTATCTACCTACCTAATGCTGGGTACACTGCTAGTATTTAGTAATGATGCAGTTTACCTACCTACCCAATGCTGGGTACACTGCTAGTATTTAGTAATGATGCAGTTTACCTACCTACCCAATGCTGGGTACACTGCTAGTATTTAGTAATGATGCAGTTTACCTACCTACCCAATGCTGGGTACACAGCTAGTATTTAGTAATGATGCAGTTTATCTACCTACCTAATGCTGGGTACACTGCTAGTATTTAGTAATGATGCAGTTTACCTACCTACCCAATGCTGGGTACACTGCTAGTATTTAGTAATGATGCAGTTTACCTACCTACCCAATGCTGGGTACACAGCTAGTATTTAGTAATGATGCAGTTTATCTACCTACCTAATGCTGGGTACACTGCTAGTATTTAGTAATGATGCAGTTTACCTACCTACCCAATGCTGGGTACACTGCTAGTATTTAGTAATGATGCAGTTTACCTACCTACCCAATGCTGGGTACACTGCTAGTATTTAGTAATGATGCAGTTTATCTACCTACCCAATGCTTGGGTACACTGCTAGTATTTAGTAATGATGCAGTTTACCTACCTACCCAATGCTGGGTATTTAGAGTGTTTTTTTACCTGAAAGAAATAGTTAGAAGCCAACCCTGGACCTGATACTCTCCTGGCCACGAAACCATCACTTCCTGGTACACGGCCTCTGGTTTTGATGACAATATGAAACAAAGCTGTGTCCCAGATGTTCCTCAAGCAAAATCGAAGAACTCCAACTATAGAAATGAGGAAAATCTTGATGGCTTACTCAAGCAATTTTTGTAAACAGAAATCTTCCACATAAAATGCCTAATTCCATTCTGTATGTCTGCAAAGCTAAATATAGCTTATTTGTTATAAAACAAAATTCCCATTGGAAGCTGAAATGAATTTTGCTGGTAAAATAAATAAATAAATCACCAGCTCAACAGGTTTTCCCATAAGAAGTTGACTTCTTTAAGAAATTTTACTAGGATCGGTACAAGGTAAGAATATATATGCTATGTTTTTGACTCTCTTGTTTTGGGTCTAATTTGAAGATTGACTTATTATTGATTTAACTCTAACGTTTTGTAACTTATTTGAAGATTGAAAGAATATTAATATGTTTATGTATCTTATTCAAAGAGGGGTGGAAAGAGGTGGTGGTGTTGTAAGGGGGGGGAGGGTCTAAGGATGGGGGGAAGTAAGAGTTCCTGGTAAGATGGATGGGATAGAGGGTTTGGGGAGTTCTTGGAAGGAGGGGGTGTGGTGTTCACTGAAGCGGGGGGGGGGGTGTTGCTGGAGAAGGGTTATAACGTACACTGATGACTGTTTTGTTTTAAAAATAGTGTGTTTGAATTAGAGAGCCGCATGGGGCTATAATTCTCATCCAACACCCCACCTGTCCCCAGATAGTTTGAACCACCCCCTATCCACCCCTGTCAAAGTCTGTCCCATCCTCACCTGTTCCCAACCATACAATCCCTTACCAGCTAACATCTCAAAACAACATGTTTAAACTAATTACCAACACTGACTATATATAAAAAAATAAACAATTTATATTAAGAAAAATGAACAAATACATTGATTTCAGAACAAATGAATCAGCAAATTAATATGTAGAAAAAAAATCTAAAAAAAAAAAGGTCAGAAACAGATATACAAATTAATTCAAACATAGTTTATCAAATCAAACTTCTCTAGCTACTCACAAAATATAAGCTTTAATCCAGCTGTGAAATCAACAAGATACTAATTATCTGTATATAACACAGTATATGTCCACAATTCACTTATAAATGAATGACTCGAGAATGAATAACATTTTAAATTTCACGTCATCTTGGTTTTTTCAGTTATATAACTTTATTAATGTGATAAATAAAAAGGTTGTTAATTTACAACCAAAATATATACTTTACTACGATGCTATTGGGACGGATGGCAGAGTGGTGTCGACCTAAGAGTCCTGGGTTTGATCCTCGGAAAGAACCATAGGAATTTTTCCAGGTCTAATTTGTTTCAGTCGTCCCACAAGTCCACCCAGCTTTATATGGGTATCTGACTTAAGTTGGGGAAGTAAAGGCTGCTGGGAATTATGCTAGCTACACAATCCCTTCTTATGCTGAGGTTTTAGAAACAGATGAATTCTACACTTCATCTGCCCTGATGGTCAGTTTGGGTTAAGGGGACTATACTTTTATAATACTATAATCTGAAGTGTAAGGTAGATGTCTGATGGACTAAAGTGTTATTGATTTACATTCAGTTAATAGTTCTAGTTTACCAAGTTACAATTCTTATCTACCAATAGTATATTGACCAAATACCTGGGATTTGGTTTCAAGGTTGTTACTGCCGGGGGTTGGTAGCGAGGATAAGCTCCCACTAACAAATAAAATGCTCCCAATGGCGTGCGTCTCAAATAGCCTCTGACAACCAAGTCCAACTCCTGGCCTTCTCGTGCGGCTTAGCTACTAAGCCCGGCGAAACTGTTTCCACTGACAGGAGAAGGGGCGAAGGCGGTTCACTGGCGCCTCAAAACCAGCCGCTTCGGGCAGATGGGGCTCGTCAACCTCGGTTGGTAGCTCATCTACCTCCTACGAGGATAGGCTAAGGGAGTAAACCCTGAAAAGAAATCCGGAGCTGGAGTCCCCAAGGCGGCCAGACCCTATATTGTCAACGCCGGCAACTCCTGCGGCGCAGCTGAAGCCAAGACGTATCGACTCTGTCTTTCCCTTGGATCCCTCAGTTGCGCGGAGAGGGGGGGACTGCTGCACGGGCAACAGCTATCCCTCCATATTACCCTGCCCAGGCTCTGTAGCTAAACTGGAGAGGATACTCCAGCGTCGTCGCACGATGTCGATACAACACGGAAGGGGACAGTTACTGGTTCTAAGCTCATCCGATTGGCGAAGGAAACGAGCGCCAGGGGTCTCTTTCGACGGTGGGAGAGGTCATCGCGCCTCATTGGACAGCTACCGCCCGCCTCAAGCTGGGCAGCCCCCAGCCAGTTGGGTGCTGTCTCGCCATGGCTCACCTGCCCTACTGGGTGCGTGGGGATTAGAGATGCACTTCTCAAAAAGTGGGCCAAAAAACACACGCACCAGGCAAATTCAAGATAAGAACTAGCAAGAAGCCTCCAGCTCTTCGATTCGCAAGCTGGAACATCAGGACCATGTGTACTGGACTCACATCTGACCTTCAGCAGATTGATGACGCAAGGAAGACCGCTGTCATCGACAGGGAACTCTCACGACTAAACATCGACATCGCCGCTCTACAGGAGACCCGGCTGGCTGAAACCGGCACCATCAGAGAAGCTAACTATACATTCTATTGGAAAGGGGAAGTCCTCAGACGACCGAGGCAACACGGTGTTGGCTTCGTGGTGAAAAACACGCTTGTCAGATTCATAGAGCCCCCAACAGACGGCTCTGAGAGATTACTAATCCTCCGACTGTCAACGTCCTCTGGCCCAGCTCACATATTCAGCGTGTATGCTCCAACCCTCTGCTCCACTGCCGAGGAGAAAGATCAATTTTACCAGTCCCTAGATGAAGCGCTATTGAAGATTCCTAGCACCGATAGCCTTTATCTCCTTGGCGATTTCAACGCAAGGGTAGGAGCTGACCATGTGGCTTGGCCCACCTGTCTCGGAAGCTTTGGGAGGGGAAAGATAAATGAAAATGGCCAGAGACTGCTTGAGCTCTCGTGCCACCATGGCCTGTGCGTGACCAACACCTTCTTCAGGTGCAAAGAGATACATCAGGTGTCATGGAGGCACCCACGCTCCCGCCACTGGCACCAACTCGACCTCGTCCTCACCAGAAGAGGGAATATCAACAGTATCCTCCTCACCCGCAGCTACCACAGTGCAGACTGCGACACGGACCACGCCCTCGTGGCAAGCAAGGTGCGCATAACGCCGAAGAAACTGCATCACTCCAAGAAAAAAGGTCGCCCACGCATCAATATCAACTGTGCCAGAAATCCCGAAAAAAACCAACAGTTTATCAGCAGTCTGGAAGTTACACTCAGTGAAAGAAAGTTAGCAGTTGACACCATCGACTCTAGGTGGTCGCGTCTGCGTGATGTCGTATATAACTCCGCCATCACCACCTATGGAAAGATAGAGCGGAAAAACACCGATTGGTACGAGGCCCACTGGGAGGAAATGGAACCCGTTACCGAGGTAAAAAGGAAAGCCCTACTGGCCTACAAGG
Source organism: Bulinus truncatus (assembly GCA_021962125.1). Lineage (NCBI taxonomy): Eukaryota > Metazoa > Mollusca > Gastropoda > Planorbidae > Bulinus > Bulinus truncatus. The sequence continues at coordinate 1,136,046 of JAGDYQ010000067.1, read as the reverse complement.
CCAGGCCCAGTCCCAACACACTAAAAGCCCTACGGACAGCCAGGAGCAAAGCCCAGCAGACCGCCCGCAGATGCGCCAACTCCTACTGGTTGAACCTCTGTAGCAGCATCCAGGCAGCTGCCGATACAGGAAACGCAAGAGGGATGTACGAGGGCATCAAAAAGGCAATAGGCCCAACTCCCTCCAAAACCGCCCCCCTTATATCCAAAACAGGAGAGGTCATCAAGGACCAGGAAAAACAGATGCAGAGGTGGACCGAACACTACCTGGAGCTATACGCAACCCAGAACACTGTGACTGATGCCGCCCTTGGCGCTATCCCAGATCTGCCTGTCATGGAGGAGCTAGACACCACACCCACCGTGGATGAACTAAGCAAAGCCATCGACTGCCTTGCAAACGGAAAGGCACCCGGTAGCGATGGAATCCCACCAGAAGTTCTGAAGAGCGGAAAACCAACACTGCTAAAGCCATTGCACGACCTCCTAAGTCGATGCTGGGAACAGGGCTATATCCCCCAAGACATGAGGGATGCCAAAATTATCACACTATACAAGAACAAAGGGGACCGGAGCGACTGTAATAACTACCGGGGCATCTCCCTCCTCAGCATCATCAGCAAAGCTTTCGCCCGCGTCGCTCTAAACCGCCTGCAGGCCCTCGCCTCCCGAGTCTACCCAGAGTCACAGTGTGGCTTCAGGGCTGGCCGATCAACAGTGGACATGATCTTCTCACTACGTCAACTTCAAGAGAAGTGTCAGGAACAGCAGGTGCCACTCTACATCGCTTTCGTCGACCTCACAAAGGCGTTTGATCTAGTAAGTCGAAGTGGACTCTTCAGCTTGCTGCAAAAGATTGGCTGTCCCCACACCTGCTTGCAGTGGTCATGTCCTTCCACGACAACATGCATAGCACGGTTTGCTACAACGGCGCAATTTCCGAGGCCTTCCCAGTCAGCAGCGGAGTAAAACAGGGCTGCGTCCTTGCACCTACACTCTTCGGCATTTTCTTTTCCATGCTCCTCCAATACGCCTTCAAGGATTGCAGCGAGGGTGTTTACAAGGTCCGATGGCAAGCTCTATAACATAGCCCGCCTCCGTGCAAAGACCAAAGTCACAAAGGTCCTAATTCGCGAGCTGCTCTTTGCTGATGACGCAGCCTTGACATCACACACTGAAGACGGACTGCAGCAGCTTGTCACCCGCCTCTCCCATGCATGCAAGGAGTTTGGACTGACTATCAGCCTGAAAAAGACGAATGTCATGGCACAGGGTACAGATACACCCCCAAGCATTGACATCGATGGGCACACCCTAGAGGTCGTCGAGAACTTCACTTACCTCGGGTCCACCATCTCCAGCTCGCTATCCATAGACCCGGAGATCGATTGCAGAATCGCTAGGGCAGCCACAGTCATGGCGAGACTAAAGCAACGTGTGTGGGAAAACCCCAGCCTCACCGAAAATACCAGATTGCGCGTCTACCAGGCCTGCATACTTAGTACCCTCCTCTATGGATGCGAGACGTGGACCACTTACGCGAGGCACGAAAGAAAGCTAAACAATTTCCACATGAGGTGCCTGCGACGTATACTGCAGATAAAGTGGCAAGACAAGATCCCCAACACTGGGGTGCTAGAGAGGGCCAACATGAGCAGCTTGTTTGCAAATCTCAGCGGGAGACGCCTCAGATGGCTTGGTCATGTCAAAAGAATGGACGCAGGCCGCATCCCGAAAGACCTACTCTATGGCGAGTTAGTTACCGGCCAGAGGAAAACAGGACGACCTAAAATGTGCTACAAAGACACCTGCAAAAAGGATATGAAAGAGTGCTCCATTAACCCCAACTCCTGGGAGAGCCAAGCAGCCGACCGCCACTCATGGAGGCTCGCTGTCCGGCAGGGTTCATTGCGCGCAGAGGCTGAGCGACAGGATAATGCTGCCCTGAAAAGAACAAGACGGAAGCGGAAAAAAGAACAGCTACAACAACAACTACAACAACCAACTATCTTCAAGTGTGACAAGTGCGGCAGGGATTGCCACTCCCGAGTCGGACTGCACAGCCATTCCCGGCGGTGTTTTGTAGACTCATCTTAGCTACACCATCGTCTCTCGAGACGGACGGATGCCGACGATGACGAGGGACCTGGGATTACATCATGTCAAAAGGAGTGTCCTGTCTCATGCTCATGGTAATTTATCTCTGGTGCTAATGGTTACTTAATTAATCTATTAAATATCATCTGTGACAAAGGATTGTGTTTTCCTCCCCGCTGGATTACAGCTTAGTACAAACCCATCCCCACAGGATTCCTGAAGGTTTACAAACAACCTTGCAGACTCCCAGTGTGTGGACGTTCAGTAAACCGCTAAACCCACTCTATTGCTGCTCTCTAGTGTGAATGTTAACTTCATCCCTTTTGTCTGCTTTAGCACGCTTTATAACTAGATCTGAACAAAAAAGTGTACTCACTTAAAAAAATAGAGAAAGAGGCAACGGGACACAGAACAGCACCAACCATTACTGCAGAGACTGGTTGTATACAGCCTTGAAGAAGAATATTCCATACGACAGCCTCCATCAAAATGCTGATTCTATTTTTCTCTGATCCTTTCGTCACATAAAAAAAATGAACACAAAAAATTAATATTGTACTTTGATCATAAGAGAGGTGTTGTTACCTATCACAAACAAAAAGCTTTATCTCCCAATGGGAATACTCACGTGGGTTATCAAAGTCCCAGATCAAAAAACAGAAAGCGTGAGCCAAAAGTGTTGCAGAAGGTACCCTGAAATTAAAAAAAAAATATGTGCTTAAAAAAATTACTTTTTTTTATTACGAAAAAAAAAAAATTCTTACTCACTACCCTTCAGTATAAATTTAGGTCAGTGCTAATACTGTATTGGTAAATGTCTATTTGTATTGGTAAATGTCTATTTGTGGACAGTGATGTATTGAATTCTAGTTTTGATAAAAAAAAAAAAAAAAAAGCAAGATTATAATTGTATATTTTTTACATGCTGAGCAAATTATAAAACCTTTTTTTCCATCAGTATGATGATTATTATTAAATGAATGTTGATTTACACATAAGAAGAGTTTACTTTTTAGTGCATTTAGAAATACTGTATATCATCTACATTATAAAGCAGCTAAGCTTGTCCGGGTCGCGGCTGGCGGCGGGCGGTGTGTGGGGAATCCGTTCTATAAATAAACGACCTCCAGAAATAAATAAAACAATAGTGTTTGATAAAGTAATCACGTGACCAGCGAGGTCTAGAAAACATAATTCAAAATGGCGTCTTCGTTTCGATATTTCTTTTTTAAAAATCTAGTTTTAAATAGTTTCTGTGTTTTTTTATTATGAAATGTAAAAGTTCTAAATATTAAATAATAATAACAATATATAATATCATTCAAACTATTTTAGTTTTCATTACAACAGATAACATTTTAATCAGACTAGGTCACTAGCGAGCGCGTTCGTAAATAACCTATGATCTATGACATCCCGATGGTACAATTTTTTTTTTCAGAATGGGAGCGCTGTCGCTATAAATAAAAAAAATCCTCTATGACATCATTTCCCAATGAGTGCTGTATCGTGCCTTCGCGGTGCTAAATGACATAGTAAAGCAGTTATTTTTTACTTATCAGTGCATTTTTTAATACTTTGCTTTGATTTTAACTATAAATAGACGTCAAATAAAAAAAAATAATTTCTGCACTTGATTTCACGTAAATCGGCTGCGCATTTGATAATCATGCTCAGTTATTATAGTTTGTTAACATTGTGTACTGGAGGTTATTGTTCCCTCGATGGATTACTTTTTGATGATGGTTTGTTGGTTATGGCAGCCACATCTTTTGACATATGAAATGTAGGTCATTTCTGCACATTAGGAAGGTGGCATAAATCAGCACCTAATTAAATTAATTAAATTGATTAGGAAAGGGTTTAACATTACACCTAGATTTCCAGGGCAACGCCGGGCTTAATATCTAGTTACATAATAACTTCTTTATGAAATTTTTTTAAACCTATTTGTGGTTCTGATTAACAGTTAGCAAGAGAAGGTGGACCATTGCAGAGTTTAAAAAAAAAAAAAATTGTTTTATAAAATACATCTGCTAGGCTACATACTCAATTTAATATGGGTCAATAAATAAAATGGCATTAATCAATTAATTACTAATTCTCACCAAATTGGTGCAAGTATAGCTGTAGTAAGAGACAGTGCAGACACAGTGATGCATAAAGCTGGAAAGGTCAAGACGGTAACCAAGCTTCCGAAAGCCCCTTTAATAACATAATTCCAAAATCTATTCAAATGACGTGTCATGCTTTTACCCAGGAAACCTGTTCAAATGAGTGAAATGAAGTTAGATCAAGGTTAAAAAATTTCAAAATCATTTCGACTCAACAATCATTAAATCTAAACACCAGTTAATACCAATTTCTTAAGAAAAGTTTCTAAATTTAATGTATTCTTTAATAATATTCCACCCAGGTTAAAAAAAATAAACAACTGAAATATAATTAAAAAACCGAATATAATCACTAGAGCTGCTGATTTACCGCCAATATTGTGCAACTGGCACATTAAAAAATGTATGCTATTAAAATTTTAAATAAAACACTTAAGTGCATTATTTCGACCCAAGTGCTGTTACTTCTGAATTACGTAAAATCAGAAAATAAACTGATTCTACTAATAGAAATTGAGGGTCAAGGGTCAAAACCATTGGGGATTATTTCCAATCTTTTGTAATGAATTTGATTGTGTTGTATTTGGTTATTTCCAAGAAAAGCTTGGCATCATCTAGAAGCTACAGTTTATGATCCTGATCAAACTAATGATGGTCATCTCACATCAGAACATGAAAAGAAAACATGGATGCAGGAAATATCAAGAAAAGCCACTGCTACCTCTCTCTTCAACTAAGACAGCAGTTGAAAATACAGAAAGTGGCAACTAATTGAAAATAACTTTGATTTATTACTGGGCAGGATGCTAGATGAGGACAAATTATCAGACCTGACTTGGATAGCGGAAAAAATAATTAGCATCTCATCTACAAAAGTTTGACCACTCCTGGTCTAAAGTATTAATTAAAAACACACTTGAACTCTATTTGCAAAAAACAAAAGATAACTGACTTCTGTCTGGTGCAGCCTCAAAGTTTTTGCGGGACTCTGTGACATTAGCCCACAAAGCTCGGAGACGAGACAACAATGTGTGAGTTTTGGATGACATTCTCGGATACAGTGAGCCCTACAACATAGAAAGTATACACTAACTATATAATCCAGTTAATGGGAAATAAAAGAAATATAATGCTTGGGTTTTGTAATTCAAGAATATGCAGAGTATCAATACAAACATAAATATGCAGAGTATCAATAAAAACATAAATATGCAGAGTATCAACACAAACATAAATATGCAGAGTATCAATACAAACATAAATATGCAGAGTATCAATACAAACATAAATATGCAGAGTATCAATACAAACATGAATATGCAGAGTATCAATACAAACATAAATATGCAGAGTATCAATACAAACATAAAAAAAAACAACTTAAAACGGGATGCATCTCAGTCCCAAAAAAAAAAAAAGTTCCCTTAGCCCTAAAGGACCATCGGGACAAAGTGTAGAATTAATCTTTGACTACACCACTCAGCCATCCATCCCACTCCAGTCCCAAAAAGTGAGGGTAAAAATTATTTAATGTGAATATAACTGAATAATGAAAAATTAGTCCATGTGTTACACTAAAAAAAAAAAAAAGAAAGAACTATATTTACATCAAACTGTGACTGTTCCAGATCGGGAACAAATGCAGTTGGCCATATCAAAGCTCTTAATCCTACAGGGCTACACCATGGAATGACAATCTGATTGAATGTAGTTAAAAGAAAAACAACATTTCATTAAAAATTCAGTAAACTCTTAGCTATTTGAACCAGGTACTACAAGTATCTGTGTAAGTAAAAAGTGTGGGTGCAGAAAGGGAGGAGGAGGGGGGGTTAAGATTTTATAACATTTCAATATTTTTGGAAAAAAAATTTTTTTTTTTTATAAATATACTGAAACATTGTATTTGATGAAAATAAAATGTTTTATTATGGACTGACAAAAGCAAGTTTGTCAGATTTCATGATTTCTTTTATAAGATAATTTGAACTTTCATACTAAATTAATTCGGTCATTAGGACAGCATGCCTAGTATGAAAAAAACTAAATGTTTATAGAATGGCTTTGAAGCTTGGAATCAGTAATCACAGCAGTCAACTATCAATTACACTCAGTTAAATATCAATAACACTAGCTAAAATCTAGGAAGTACAGTAGTATTCAATAGTCTAGGTTTATTTGGAATTAATTGTTTATAATCGCAGTACTGTACATGTGAAACATATATAAAGATATGACATGTACCAGGTTTTTAAAAATATATCCACTCCATATAATGTGAATTAAGTTGTGAAATTTATATTTGTTGAATTATACCAAATAAAAGTGAACTTACACCAAACAAATACATCACATTCCATGTGTTTGACCAAGATCGATGTAAAAAATTCCACCATCTCCAGAACGGATAACGTGTACAAGTGACTCTATCAGTTTTCTTCTGCACTGTAAAGCTTGTATTCTACGAACATATAATGGTACATAAAAATCATTTTATCAATTAAAAAAATCAAAAATAAATATTTAGCTTTAACAAAGAATATCCACTTACTGGATTAAGGGAACTGGTTTGCACAGGTTCAGAATCCCTAATTACAGTTGGAATTACTTCTGACCTGCTAATGAAATGAGACTGTCGAACTATCCAGTTATGAGGAAACCAGATGTTAGTGTAAAAGGTAAACTCTCTTGTTGGTATTCTGACCCGCTCTAGTTCCTTTCTCAGAACTGCTTCTCGCTTTAGAAATGTAGAAATGTAATACATGTAATTAACAGTCCTAATTCCAAATAAAAAAATTTACTTTACATAGCAGAATGTAACAAAACAGTTCATTGAGTTGAAAACTTCAAATAAATAATGTACATTGAAAACATTTGTAAACAAAAAGAAGCAAACACAGATTTAGGAACCATTCCTCACTTCTTTGATGAAATTTAAATCTCTTCTCAGAAAGTAAACAGTCTGATCCAGACCTTCCTCTTCACACAGACTAATGGCTTCTTCATGAGCTGTCCATAAATTTTGACGTACAAAATCTTTCTAGAGAAATATAATAAGCTTTTATTTACTTTATACATTCAAGATTATAGCTTAAAATAATCAAAATCAATGAAGTTAATTGTTTCTAATACAATGATTAAAAAAAAGGGAACACATTTCTGCACATTACCTCAAAGGTTTGAATTTGTTCTTTCACCCAAGTATCAATCTGAGATTTGATGGGGTAAGTTTCTTTTAAGTGCTTCAGCAGCTGTACATAAGATGCAATATTTAAAATTAACAAAAACAAGGAACAAATTAAAAAAAAAACAATTTAGAAAAAAAAAAAATCTGTCAGTTTAAAATAATTTAAATAAACAGAATCTATAGTCAATTTTTGCAGGGTTGTTAGTATCGAAGTATCGGTATCGGCCAATACAGTATCGGCGATACTTTTTCAGTATTGGTTGCTGTATTGCCGATCCTTTTTGTATCAAGTATTGATTTGTGTATCGCCGATACATTTTAAACGAAAAATTTTCGATACTCGATACCAATACTTTTTTGTTTACACTATTAACTATTTGCAGAAAAACAATAACGATTTTAATACATTGTTTTAAAAGTAATCTTCATAAATTCAATCACTACTTGTAATCATAAACATCAACCCTACCATTATTAATACCACCCACCTCCCCACCAAGACAACTTGGATCACAAGGCTGAAGTTGAACAAACCTTAAAGCGTGCCTGCATTGCACTGAGTGCAGTTTCCACTCGACTTACTTGGCAGGGTGGTGTAGCTTTAATACAGTCAGAAGTACAGTTTTACTGCACGGCGGCTTAATAGTAAAGTTTTGCTGAAGTAGATAAATATCTTGAAGATAACTCATCAGAAATGCTTTCATTAGTACCCTACCCAACCTACCCAAGCATTAAGAAACTATATTGCTGAGTTGATCGGCTGGTGCTGAGTTGAGCGCCTGTTTTCATTAGGTGAGCGTGTTTTTATGCCATTACGTTATTCTAGGCTAAGCAATGATCGTTTTGAAATGATGGTCTTCTTACGTGCTGCCTAGTGATGAAATACTAAAGTTCCCTTAGCCCTGACGGACCATCGGGGATTCATCTGTTTCTATAACTCGGCATATGAAGGGATGGTGTGGTTAGCACAACGCCCGGCCGCCTTTACTTCCCCAGCTTAAAGTCGGGTACCTATTTAAAGCTGGGGAAGTAAAGGAGAAATTCCCATTGTTTTCACCGAGGATCGAACCCATGACTCTGAAGTCGACAGTCGAGTAACTACACCACTTGGCCATCCGTCAAGTGCTAAAGTGATTAGCAATTAAAATTATGCTTTGACATTGTATTTTATTGTTTTTACTTTTTTTTATACTCGCACTCATTATATTTTAAATAAAATTATTTTGTTGTTCTCAAAAGTATTGGTATTGTATTGGTATCGATTTTGGCAATACATTTTTACTTGAGTATTTGTATTGGCATCGGCGATACTATTTTCATGAAGTATTGGTATCGGTATTGACGATACAATTTCAGAGTATTGTTAACAACCCTGAATTTTTGATAATGAAATTATGGGATAAGCTGTACTGTGCAGTGACATACTTTTTGCTTGTGGACCTCTAATTTTTGCTGCAAATTTTTTTGAGCTTTCATCATGACGATTATAGATCTGGCCTGGTTTACTAAAAGGACGCCTGGCATTTAGAATAAATAAACACTTTATTTCTTTCATCAATTAAAATGATAAATAATTAATCTAAAAATGACCATCAATAAAATACATTTTTAATCGCTTAGAAAGTTAATGCTTTAGGCTAGTATAAATGGTGTAACATAACTCACCTAAACCAGGCTGTAGTACATCAAGTTCAGCATTAGTTGAGATGGCTGTGAAAACTTTATCTAAATAATGATCCATAACATCTTCAGTGACTTTCTAATGAAAAATATTGATATTGATGAATCAAGAGATATAAAAAGATTATAAGAAAATTATAAGTACAGTGAAGTGTGGCTATAACGTAATTGAATTTAATAATTATTCTGAAATTTTCTTTACACTGAGACAACAATTTTTTAAATACCTTTTATGAGCATTTCGTTCATTATCAGTATGCTATAAGTAGCTATACCAAAATAATTTTTTTGTACCACATTTGCATATAATGTGATTGCCCGTTTCAATCATATCCGTACCCCCAAGAAATGCCAGTACAATCACATTTTACTGAAGCTATACCATAGCCCTCAAAAAAAAATGTGCAATATGGCACATTACTTGGCTATTAATTTTGACTGTAATTTTAAAGCTTGACACCCCCAACCCCAACTCCACAAGCAACATATTGTTCGGTTTATTAAAGCAACATGATTTTAGCATGGGCTCTTTGCTAACCCGTTATGTAATAAGTGAACGACCCCCGTCATTGATTTTTCATTTTACTTGCAACATGCAATTCAAAGGATGCTTTCCCTATCTTCCCTTTGAAAGCTGTACCATCTTGCTCAAGGCTAGACCCACACTATCAGTATAATAAATAAACTGTATTTTTCTCTGCTGAACTTAAAAAAAAACCCTCTACCAGGCTTGGTGAATTTTCCCCCCATTGTGTGGACATTAACAATAACCATTTCTTGCATGAAATCTCTCCACCTCCATCTATCTTGCTCCTCCTCTGTTTTTCACCTTCCAAACTTAGGCCAACTTTGAAAATATTTGGGGACAAAAAAACTGACAATACTGAAAAATTTGTTACACTGGCTTCTGTAATAACGACATTTCACTGCATATTCATTTAACTGAAAATTAAAATGAGAACATATTCATTTAAAATGTTTAGGCAGAATGAAATTACCTGAGAAATTTCTTCTTTACTTAATCCTTGATCTAAATAATGAGAAATAATTTAAAATTTATTCATAATAATTTTAAGATGGAAAAATAGGAAGAAAATGACAAAATAATAAATGAATTAGCATAGCTTATAATTATTACAACAAAGCGCACCTTGATAATGACGGATTAGTTTGATTCTCATCTGTATGTGCCAACCTTTTGACTGTCTGTCAAGAATATTCGACAGTATTCCCATACTATTATTCATTAGATCTAAAATTGATTTCACAAAAAAAAAAACATATCAATAAAATAGAAGGAAATATAAAATTTGAATAAGTTACTTTACTAGTTAATGATGACAAGATTTGAAGCCAAAAAAAAAGATTATTTATGACAGTAATGTATGACATCACAAATGAACAAACCCCTATTGAAGAGTCGCAAATCAATGTCATGACCTTTAGGTGTCTGGTAACGGTAGGGAATAGGTGGGGGGTGTAGGTCACTTGTCTAGAGAAATAAAGAAACATTTCAAGCAAACCAAAATAATAAAAGAAACAACAACAACAATTTGGCACATATAACTGAACTAGTAATTAAGGACCCATTCCTCGCATACATTCAGTTTCTGGAAAATAGTGACAATGGCCTTAAAAACATAGATTACTCCAATTTTCTTAGTGATAAACTCATTCAAACTTGCAGTTAAAAGAAAAACTATGACAGATGAATGAGAATGAAATGATTCATAAAAGATTTATATTTATGTAAACAATTTTTAAAAGTGAAATGTTTATGACTCCTCCATACTTTAATACTTATATACAGAGTTTTAGAGACCTAGGTTTTAAAACTTTCATTTTGAAGTTCATTTTAATCCAAAAAAAACTAAAATGTTTCATTACTTTTATATATCTTAATAACTACTTTAAATAGCTATATCAACAGTCCAAAGGTCATCTCTAAAATAAAAATTAGCTAAATCATGACAATTTAAAAGAAAAGTAATTAGCTAAGAAAATTATAATTGCAATGAAGGACGCTTGTTCAATTTTTGGAGACTCTGCATTCAATAATACAGATTTCTTAAGGCCACAAAATTTTACAGCCACACACAAACAACAAACATAATTTCATTTACATATATATATATATATCTTACAAATGAAATGTGAATAATAAATTACCTTGCTCTTGCTGGCTACAGATATGTTACACTGTGCTTTAATGTAATCACAGTAAGCATTTAGTTCTCTTTTCAGATTGGGCTGTAAGTAATTTTAAACCAGTATGACTGTCTCAATAATTTAATCTATTTAGAAAAAGCTCAAAGAATAAAATACATTTGAAGATAAGAGAGACAACAAGCAAAAACTTACTTTAATGTCAAGTTCAGCTACTAAATAACGCATACGTTCTTCATGCAGCTTCTGACACAGGTCTCCGGGTGTTGTAGAAGGCACCCCAATCAAAATATCTATATAACAAAAATATTTACATAATCAATGTCATTGTAAAATATAATAGTCATTAAATAAAAAACACATAAAAATAGCTTTACCTAAAAGATTCCACAGCCCGTCTCTCCAACCCCTAGCCGACTCTTTTAAACTAAAAAAATCTGAGCAGAAACGGTTGCGGGCCATAATGATGAGAAAGGAGAGAGATCGAGACAGGTCCTGTTAATGTAGAGAGTTAAAAGAGAAATATAAATTCATATTTGAACAACTTTATAAATGTATCTTCTGGGGCTGCTGATTAACTACCATTAACGCAAGATTAAAGAGTTAAAAAATTAAGTGATTCAATTTTTCAACGCTAATACCTATATACATTAGGCGTGAGAGTTGCCGGTCATAGTCATATTTATAGATAATGCTATTTAATGGTACTTTGTTTACTGAATATATTTAGCATGATCATTCATAATAAAATGACTACAAGTTTAAATATACATAACATTCGTGTATATATAAATTGTATATGTTGTTAGCCTAATTATTTATACAAATATATAAATGTATGTTTGTTTGCGCCTATGCATGTAGCATAAAAGCATCAATAAATTTGTCTCTAAGAGTTATGACCGGCAACACTCACGCCTCGTCCCTAGAAAAGACACATGATATAGAAATGCTGCTTTTTTTTTATTAACTTACACCCAACAGAGAATTCATTGTGATATCAGAACCCTTTTGAATTAATCTGCTTAATCTCCATCTGTGTGTCTGGCCTTGAAAATTATAACTTGGGACCTCAAATTCTCTGTAGTGATGTTTTGAAAAAGGTGAAAAAATGACATTTTTTTTTATATAACAATGGAAAGTAACAAATACTTAGAATTTTTTATTTTCATAAGTAAAAAGATTGAGGTTTAAATCAAACTAGTTAACAATACAACTAGTAGGCAAGACAAAAAAAAAAAAGAAAGGACTTTTTTCATTATTTTATTCAAAGAACTGCCTTAATTTAAACATGTGCAGTAATTTAAATATTGAAATTTTGTGCAATATTTAATTCAAATTATATAAGTCTCTGGTGAGATGTTTATCTCTTGATAACGAAGACCACAAACAAGACAGTTTTTGTTGTGTTCTTTATTCATGCCCACCAGGGCAGAGCTTGCAATGGCAATGGAGGCACCACAAAATACTTTGGTAGATGACTTCACTCACTTGAATTTGAACCCAAAACCAATAGCATACAGATCAAGCTAACACGTACAAATTTGGCTGACACCCAAAGTGCCAATGGATCAATTTAAACAGAGTTTAACTGTCCTTTCCCTTATGATTACGCATTGTTTGATTATTGTGTTGTTCCCCTTTTTGTATGTTAGGTGCTTGTGACCTGGTTTTAGTAAGGTCAAGCATGTATTAATACGAGTGATGAAATAGTGTCATTCACCTACTCAATAACCTTCATCTTGTGTTTGGCGCGGATCACCCACGCAATAACCTTCATCTTCGGTTTGGCGCGAAATATACCCACGCAATAGCATTGACCTACAGTTTTGGTGGGAAAACCTGAAGTAACCAAAGTTGGTGGACTACGTATAAGAGGGGAAGGAATGAGGGACAAAGTAAAGGTGGCTGGGCGTTGTGCTAACCACACTATCCCTTTATATGATGAGGTTATAGAAACAGATGGATTCCTCACTTCATTTGCTCCGTAGACTGTTAGGGCTAAGGGAACTTTACTTACTTTTTACTTTAAGAGGTTTCAATTGAAAAGTAATTTTCTAATGGAAAAGGTGAATTCAATATTCTGTGACAAGTCATTATTATGAATTTGCCCCTAAATACACTGCATATGTTATTGTTTCATTTAATCTATATGTTCTTTTTTGGCCAATAAAACTTTGAGAGATAAAATTTAAGCCATCTAATATATGAGAGTTTCCAGGATGTTTGTTTTGAAATACACAAAAACTTTAGATCATTGTCAGAAATTTTTAAACATTAGCTAAATGTCATAATTGTGTTAGCATTTACCCTTTCTTTCTGATCATATTTAGTTGATCATCGCGAAGCTTTTTAAGCTTGCCATTTTCATCAGTGGCCACAACCTCCAGTTCATCAAAAATTGGTGCAATAAACAAATCTTTAAACTGGACCACACCCTTAAAGTTTAAAAAAGAACAAACAAGTAAAAATAATTATCTATATTAACTAAATATTAAGTTGTTTTTTTTCCAAGTTAAAGATTCAATATGAATAATAACTATTTTTCCAAATTAAAGATTCAATATGAATAATAACTATTTTTCCAAGTTAAAGATTCAATATGAATAATAACTATTTTTCCAAGTAAGTTAAAGATTCAATATGAATAATAACTATTTTTCCAAGTTAAAGATTCAATATGAATATTAACTTGAAAGAAAGAAAAAAAGTTACCCACTGGGTTATCCACTCCACCAGCAACAACTTCATCCACTCTTTTCTGTGTGATGGAGTCTGGTAAAATGATGGGAAATGTCTTCCAGTGGAACAAGAGGCTTTCTGCAAGCTGAAACAACAAATTTTACTAATTATGAAAAACAAATACCTCCAAGCACTTTGTTTACTAGCACTAATACATTATAATTCAAATAATGTAAACATCAATACAAAATTTGGAGTGTATAGTAGATTTTATATGTAAGCCGTCTTTATTGTGAAAAAAGAAATTATGAGTAACTGCATTTTTTTAAAGGGTAAGATGAAATTCCAATTTATTATTATATGAAATCTATCTGGAAATATCCTATGAATTGAAACCTTTATTTTGCAAATCTCTGCAAGGTTTGAATAACAAAAAAAAAAAGCACACATGGGTAAAATGGAATGTGGATTAATACAAATGTGAAGAATCAGTATTAAATCAAAATTTTCAAATGCAATGGTTATGTAAAGTATATGCTGATGACTAAAAAAAAAATATTTTGGAAATCGTGAAGGTGGCTAAACAGATTACCTTTTTGATTGAGCCCACTACTTCAGCTGTCTGAGGTTCTAATTTGTCTGCATCAATATGAAAAATTAGAGCTTCCCTCTAATTTAAAACGAAAATAAAGAGGATAAAGACCAAGGTATGAAGCCAATAAAAAATAATATTAAAATTAGTGTTATTCCTCTTAATTAAAACTGACAAAACCAAACTATATTTATTTATATAAGAGAAGGGTAACTTTAAAAATATATATTTTTTCATTTTAAAGTAAGTTTATTTATCTTTCACTGTGACATAAATAAAAATATTTATTTTATTTCACTTACTTCAGGTTGTGTATCAGACATATTGTAGCCACTTTCTTCCATTATGTATATTTAAAGAATATATCTAACTAACTTTTAATTCTTTTGTAAGGATTCTGCTTGCATCATGTTAATACCTAAAAAGACCATTGTAAAAAAAAGGAACATTACATTTAATTTTAGTATTAATTATTATAAAAATGTATTAATATTTCTATCTTTTTTTAAACAATTATAATTTATATTTCTCTGCAATAATTTAGAAAATGCATGTTTTATGAGAAATAAATAGAATAATATAGTACTGCATCATTTCAAATTTATTTTATTTAGTTATTAAAATAATATATAGAAAATTTAGACATTTTTTATTGAGAACAATAAGACAATTCTTCTTTATCTTTATAATAAAAGCTGCAAAAAAAAAAAAAAAAAAAAACAATAATAGAAAAAAAGAGTTCAACATTTCCGAGCATATAATTTACTACTGTTTTTAAAATTAGCAGTTTAGCATTTTTCTAATAAGGAAACTCCATACTAGAGTGAGATCATGTGTATAATAAAATAAAACAAAGTGTTTAGATTATATAATAAAAGGGAAATGATAGCTGTGTTGCACATTAGACAACTGTTATTCCAGCTGGTGACAGGTAAGAGCTGGGGTTTTGTTTTCTAGAGTCTGAATGATCCTATGTCTCTGACTGAAAGGGAAAGTTTTGCATGCCCTTTCAATATCCTCATCAAAACCAGAGCTGCAAAAGCCATGGAAACATGATGGATAAAATAGGGGACTGAAGTTGATATGTCTCTAGCCCATCTAAATAATCAGACACTTAGCTTGAAAAAAGTATCAAACATAAGTTAGGGATCGAATTGTGATTGTCACAATTAGCCTGTGTCTACTCAAGGAATTTCTACTTCATGCTATATGACCTTTAGTCTACTATAGCCATTCTTAACTTAATAAAAATAAAAAATTACAAAAATTCATTAGCAAACACCTTTTTGTTTTTCAAGAGCACATAGTTTAAATAGCAAACAAAAAACAACAAATAAATAAGAAGAAGAAAAAAAGAAGAATTATAAAAAATGACAAAAAAAAAATTATCATCATGAAGAACAAAGCCTAAAAGCCAATGTATTGTGCTTTCTGACAATTTCATCAACCAGTGTGTTACACAGTTTAATGAAATAGTATGTTTTTTAATGAATAAATACATAATAAAAATACAACATCATTTTTTCATTGGGCTCATTGGCTGATCTAAGACTTAGTGCATTTTGATAGACAGAGCAGCCAAGCTATTGAAGGTCTAATTATTAATGATCAGTATGAATAGACATTCCTTTTCAAAATATAAACTAAAAGCGTTTTATTTATCAAAAGATCAAACTCCTTAAATAAAAGATAATATTAACCAATGAATAGGCATAATAAAGCCTTAAAGGGGATTCTTAAAACGCAGTGGCTACGGTTCGGTCCGACCGAACCCGTATTTTTTTTTTCAGGTTCCAGCCATACTTATTATTGCATATTTTTTTTTGCTTTCGGGGCTAGGGTTAGGGTCCAGCTATAATATAGATATCTAAATATAGCGGCCGAGTCGCTGCACTGAGCTATATAACAACATATAAGTCACTGCACTAACCCTATTCCTAACCCTATCGCTATCCCTAACCCTAATCCTATTCCTAACCCTAACACTAGCCCCGAAAACAAAAAAAATATGCACTAATAAGTATGGCTGGTACCCGAAAAAAAAAATACGAGTTTGGTCGGACCGAACCGTAGCCTATGTGTTCTTAAAAATGTAATAGTAGTAATAGTACTAATAAGTCTAATAGATAATTTCTAAATTTTATAAGTAATCACTAATCTTATGCATCAAAGTCAGTTTTGAATGTTGACTTTAATTAGTATTTACTAAATTAAGCTAAGTCCAGCTGATAAGTACGGTCAATTGACTTTTAGAGTATTTAGACTTTCACTTCAACAAGTCTAGTGAGTACTGAGTAGTGTTACTGTTAGCCTTTTATAAGCCTTATTCAGAAAGTTACTCACTGAGTCGGTCAATTAGATGCGATAGGGGTGTTGGTCTAATTGTATTAATATGGAAGGATTAACGTAGCATAATTTGTACACAATTCTCTCTCTTTTGAATGTAATAAATAGATAAGGCTACCTGAAAAAAAACCTTTTCTGAACTATTTCAGATTCATTTATTCTTTTTTGTTGTGTGTTTTCTCCCTTATCAGGTCATTTATAATGCAAGCTTAGCAGTAAAAAACGCAAAATATAAACATGGCAGCGCTTATACCGTGCAGGAATTTTCGTACCAAGAAAATTAGAATACCGTATCAGTATATAAAACTTCGGTAAATATATATTTGTAGATTAACACATATCATACTAATCGCTCCCACAGATTTAATTAAACATTATATTTTTTAACAAATAATGAGCAATAAATAATGATCTTCTAATTTTTATTTGCCTTGCCTTGTTTTGTGACCTCGTCCTCGGTAGTCAGCTGAGGAATGAATGAGTGTGTGTGACTTGTGTTGATCTATTAGACATGTTGACATAATATAGTTAAATACCTTAATTATGTTGTTTTGTGATTACTAACATGTACATTTTCAAAATCTGGATAATAATAATTAACTCTTAAATTTTTTTTTTAAACTACATTCCTTACAATCAGTAACAATCCTTGGGCTTGGGCTACATTCATTTGAATTATCGAACTGGCTACTGTGATTGAAATTCTTAAAAGACTAATCATTCATGTTTAGCTTCATTATTTACTATTGATAGCTGTACCCAATACAAAATTGCCAAATAGGTATAGTTGGTTACCATCGTCCATGCTACATATTTTTGACAAAAATTTTGTACAGTTTGGACTTTTTACCCCCCACCCCACTGTCAGTAGCAAATTGGTTAGTACTTTCCCCTCTGCCATCTTGTTTGTCTGTGCTTTCGACATTGATGATTTATTTTTGTATATTTATCTGACTTATTTTATTTTGCCTTAAAGGCAACCGGAATGAATAGTTTCAGTGCTATGGTAAACAACTTTACTCGTCAGCAGAGCATTTCTGCTGCACCTGAAAATTCATCAGGGTTGTTAACAATACTCTTAAATTGTATTGTCAATACCAATACTTCATGAAAATAGTATCGCCAATACCAATACAAATACTGAAGTAAAAATGTCTTGCCAAAATCGATACCAATACAATACCAATACTTTTGAGAACAAAAAAAAAATTATTATTTAAAATATAAAGAATGCAAGTTTTTCAACTGACAGATTGATCAAAAAATAAATAAAGTTTTCTGTCATTCATTGAAACATTGAACGAATAGTTGATAGAAAGAAAGTAAATGAATGAAAGAATATAAGAATAACAATTATAGATATCGGCGCGGAAAGCAAAAACTTTAAAAGAAAATTTAAATTTAATTTTTCCTTCAACTCACTGACATGGTTGTATTGGTGGGGAGGTGGGTGTTGTTAATATTGGTAGGGTTGATGACTATGATTATTGGTAGTGATTGAATGTATGTAGATTACTTTTAAAACAAGGTATTAAAATCGCTATTGTTTTTCTGCAAAAAAAAATTTCTGAATTGTATGAACATTACAATTGTGATATTTTGATTTTTATTCAAAACTGATAAACATACAAATAGTGGGGTTATTCTATTGGGTTTATGAATTATACTTTTTTTATCATTTTGAATATTTTAAGTTACAAAGTAAATTTTTTTGGATAGAGTTTGTTACAATACATTCTTAAAATACTGATAGAAAAGTATTGGTATCAAGTATCGAAAATTTTTCATTTAGAATGTATCGGCGATACACAAATCAATACTTGATACAAAAAGGATCCGCAATACAGCAACCAATACTAAAAAAGTATCACTGATACTGTATTGGCCAGTACCGATACTTTGATACTAACAACCCTGAAATTCATGAATATGAGACTTCTTGTGCAGTTTGTGTAAATGCTTGTATGGAAAGGTGACATCAATGTTTTGTGTTACATGTTTTTGAATTTTTTCTCTCTAATGTATGATGTTCGGTTATGTTTTGTGATAACTAAAAATTTGATTAGATTAATTTTTACTTATAGAATAGTCTTTAGTTATATTGATTTAGTTTATTTTAATTATGTTAAATCTTGGAAATCTTGGTGGTCGTGGACTTTTTGAAGCTTCAGAAACTTTTCATTTACTTGTTGCATCCTTACTCATTGTATTATTTGTCACAAGCCTAAAGGGAATTCGGTATTACACCCTTGCAACTTGCAGCTGCAGAAGGAATATTTAGCTTTCATTCAGTGTGTCACAATCATAGTTTTAAATCAATGGACTGTTAAAAATTTTATTTCAGTCCAATTTTGCTTGTGCCAGAACAAAATGTGAAGCAATTGTATTCAATATCTTATCTCCATGGGCAATGAGCAATCTAACAGATGATCCTAATGCTGCAAACTTTTATCTTTAGCAATAGATGCCTCAAATCACAAAGAAGTGAAATTGTTTCCTGTAGTCATGATGTACTTTTAGCCTCTGTCAGGAGTTAAGGTAAAACTTCTAGAACAGCAAAACCTTGAAACAGATGACATCCAATTTTATTACCTAATAGTGACTTACAACATAACCAACAAACTTGTGTGTTCTGCCGTTTATAATGCTAAACTAAATAGATTAGTTGCTTTATATCATTTAGTACTTTTAGAAAGTTAATATTACTTGTTCGCCATTATTATTCTACTTTTGAAAGGAACATTCTCAAACATGAGAATTCATGTTCTAATATATCATTATTATATTTTATATAAACTAATGACAATAAGATATTAGACCAGGGATTGCATTTACTTGTCTGACCTGATAATAAAGAAAATAATTTACCAGATCAAGGATGGCAATTACTTGGCGCGTATGCCTAACTTTAAAATTTCAGAAAATGTTCCTGGCATGCTAAAAAATTGTAAAATTTCAACAAAGATAATTTGCTGGGCTGCAGGCAAAAAAAAAAATCATATCGCTCCACCACTAGATCATGAAAGGACCAAAGCATTAAAATTTGGTAGCAAAATGTGGTTCATCTGCTTCCAGGAAGAAAATATGCCAAGTACTTGGGAAATAAAATTTCATAACTGTGTATGCCGTTTGTGCAGGCTTTTAATTAATTAAGAGAACTTATTAGTGAAAGTGTTCAACAGATTTATAATAAGGTTAACATATCATGTATTAGGTTTTTTTTATGTTTTTAACTTTAAATTTTAGGAGTAGTGGATTGAGCTTAACAAGGAAAACGCTTCAAAATCCTGTTTGACCAAAAAAATGTTGTGTACCTGGAAATTTGAGAAACTTAGGTTACTTTATTCTTTACTTTTTGTCTATTTTGTCATTACTTTTCTCTTCTATGGCAGACTTTTTGACTAATTTAATGATAATTTGATAAATTTTTTGCAAATTTCAGATTAGAATGCCTGATGAGAAATAGTAGCACATCTTCAATGAACCTTTTAAATCTAAACAGGCGTGGCTTAATTGAAAATATTTTTCCAGATCAGAGGTAAATGATCAGGCAAAGAAATAGTAACTTGTCTTTTCTATCATGTGTTTGTCCCAGATAATAATTATATAAATCATCAAATTTAAATTTATGTTTTTAAAAGACAAGATCAACTATGAAGCTGTGAAAATATTTAAATTTGTATTCAAAGTATTTGCCAAAGATTGTCACTGTATTTTCCTTATTTTTTATATTTATATAGTGTATATAAATATATATTAGTTTCTGTGAAATTTTAATTTACTCTAGAAATGAACATTGATATGTTTCATTAATGATATGGTTCTTAAATATATTACGCTTTATTTATTAATTTTAAGGATACCAGATTTACAAAAAATGCTTTCAAGCCAGCAGACTCTCTATTGTGGGTTTGATCCAACTGCTGACAGTCTTCACATTGGAAATTTGCTATCACTTTTAGTGCTTTTGCATGGTCAAAGAGCAGGTCATAATCCAATAGTTGTGGTAAAAAGATTATTTACTTTTAGAGTAAATTATAAAATCTTAATTAGGGAGAGTTACACTTGATTTCAGACTATTTTAAATTTTAATATAACAGTAACTTAAGTATTATCGATTTAGATGTTTGTGATATGCTCAAATATTTTTATGGTTATTTTTTTTTTATATACTCAAGCTTGGTGGTGCAACAGTTCTGATAGGTGATCCCAGTGGTAAGGCAACTGAGCGACCAATGTTAAAAGCTGAAGATGTGGAAAATAATATCCTTTCTTTAATGGAAAATGTGCAGAAAATTGTTAACAATCATCAACAGTTTATTTATAAAGGTTCTAGAACTTTACCAGATTTTAGGTATTATTTTTATTAACTGAGGTATTGTAATTTCTTGGTAAATAAATTATATCTAAGACTTTTTTTTTTAACTTACATGTTAAATTTTTTTTACTAAGAAACATGAAAATCTGCACTCATACGCTTTCAGTTTAGTCCCCACATATTCCTTTTAACACTTGACTGGCTTATGTTTTTAAAATGCTTTCTAAATTAAATATTACATTATAAAGAAAAGAAAGAATAAATGAATTTGTCTTAAGAAAGTATCTTTATGATGTGATCGGGGCAGATGAAGTGTAGAAATCATCTGTTTCTGTAACCTCGGTATATGAAGGGATTGTGTCGTTAGCACAACACCCAGCCTCCTTTACTTCCCCAACTTAAGCTAGATACCCGTTTAAAGCTGGATCGACTTGTGGGGCGGCTTTGAAACGAATTTCACCTGGGAAAAATTCCCACTGCTCTCACAGAGGATCGAACCCAGGACTCTCAGGTTGACAGTCAAGTATTTACACCACTCTGCCATCCGCCCCATGTGATGTTGTTACATTATCTGTTGGAAAAAAATCATAATTATTATGCAAATCAATTAGGCATGCTTGATGTTTCTTTTAAAACCATCACTTATGAAAAAATGTGGGAAGACGATAAGCTGAGACAATATAGCATTAGGGTGATTCAAAAAATTTTTTTTTGCAATTTAATATTGCATTGTTGTTACATTTTTTTCCTTTTATACTCCTAGACTTGCATGCAAAATTTTATTGAAATTGAATTACATTTAGAGGTCACTCAATGAGACTGAAGTTTATAGTATCTTCTTTAATGACATGAATTCTTACAATATAAACATTAAATTACACATCATCTTAAAATCAACATTACACATTAATTACAGCAATTTAGACATATAGAAATGTTAAATAACACAAAATATAATGATATGCTACAGTTACTGCTTGTTTATTAATATATATATTGTATTATAAACATAAACAATACACTTTATTAATGATCTTCAGTTCAACGTTTCTTATATAACGTCAGTGTACTTTTCTTCAAATTTGGCTCTCTCTGTCTGTGATTTTCTATAACCTTCAGCAATTTCTGCATTTCAGATTCCGTTTTAGTGATTGACTTATTAAATGATGACTTAAAATGCAACTGTACGCACGGTTGTATCATTGACGCCTTAAAGGAATCAACAAATACACTTAGCTTCAGCAAATGACGTCAAGGATACTGGATTAACTTCATCGAAGCTGGTATCAATACTGACTGAACGCATTGCAGATAGTGATGGTACATACAAAGTGATGCAGTTAGTGCAACTCTTCACTTTAAACATTCGATCCGTCCAATCATCACCAGTCTTCAGCATCGCTTCAGCAATACTGCTGTTTTCATCTGCAAGAAAAAAGAACCTCCAAAGATGTTTTTCAAATTTCCTTTTTGCAGCATCAGACACCGTTTTGTATGTGACAGAATATATTGAGATCTGCTTGAATAACAATAGATCGTTAAAATGGAGCATGATGACTCACAGGACATGAGATCCAAGCTTTGACGTAAATGTGAGTGGCAAACAAGCAGAATTCTTGCAAAACCTTTACCTCTGATGGAGTGAGCTAGAACTAATTTCTAATCAAGTAGATCTTGAAGCAGTATATCACTTTCGCCATCCAACGAACCATATAGTAATTGCCTAGCGCATGAGAGTGCTACGGTTGGTTGCTTACACTGACGCGAAACACCAACAATCAGGTTTTGATCATCCCTCTGTACACTTCAAGTGGTATGTAACTTGAGGCACTTGACAGACTGTCTTGCAGGAATGACACAATACTGAGTTTGTGTTCCACCATAAACGGATCATCTAGTCTCGAATCCTCTAGTGGACTATACAGCTGCTGATCAACTTTAGGCCAAAATCGTTTAAAACGTTTGAACAGTGGAATGTTAGGGCTGTTTGTGGAGCAACAGGGAAAAAACAACTACAATGATCAGCTCATGCACATGATGTCGGCAGGCAAAATGTAACAGCTCCTCTTGCAACAATTTACAAGTCCCCTTGGTAACACCAGTATTGACGGATATTGTTTCAAAACACATACCAATAATCTCATCAGATACCTCCCATAGTCTTAACAGCTGAATTGCTGCATTGGCTTGTGCCTTACACGCACGTTTGATATTTTAGCTAAATCTAAAATCTTCTCAACTTCTTTCCCAGTTAAAACTACAACTAATCGTTGTCAACGTGTGAATGCAGCTTTGGATAATCTGTAGTTTCCTCCATTATCTTTCTGTCCTAGTGAATGACCAATGGGCATTTACTTCTAAATTGAAATTCTGATTTTCAAATTTCTTCGTTTGGCATCAAACCCTCTGACAGAAGCTTCTTGTAGTAAACAGAAATCTCAATTTTAAAATCGTCATCATCTTTACCTATCATCACTTTCGTCGCTGTTGCTTGTAGACCAAGTAGTAACAGCAGCCTTCTGATGCCTCCTTTCATCTTCAACTACTCTTTGATTCTCCTAGACTGCTTTTCTTTTTGAAGATCGTTAACCTTAATGCTTTCGGATATTGTCTTCTTCAGAACCTTGCAATTATAGAAAACCATCTTCATAGCATGACCCAAGGTTAGTAAGACATCGCTAGGCAGACAAGAATATGTTTGTCCAATCAACCAAACTTCAGTTATACATCTTGTCAATACACTTAGCAAACAACCACTTGATTTGGATGCTATATCAATTTAATAATTTGTAGTTAGTCAAAAACTACTCTATTATCCAACAAACTTGAATAATACAATTAGTTATAATCTAAAATTCAAATATCACGGTACACTTTTAATTTTACAATGAACTAAAATTGCACTATAGCAAAAGCAAGCAAGCGACACATCAGAACTGCAGCATTATCTCATAAGTAAAACTTTGGATCCCTTGAGCGACCTCTAAAAGTGGTAATTTTTTCAAAAAGTTTAGTTTTTCTTCATTTGCTTATCAAAAGGAAAAAAAATGAGCCACAATGCGTTAGAATCGGAGAACATTTTTTTTTCTGATGCAATGATGAATCACCCTAATATAGCATGCTAAAAACACTAGATCATAATTTTTCTATTTTCTTTTTTCCTAGAATTCTGAACAATGCAGACTGGTATAAGAATCTCAATATAATTTCATTTTTGTCAACTACTGGCAGATTTTTTAGGGTGGGTGAAATGATTTCTAAACATAGGTCAGTTGTTGTTTTTTTTTTAATTGATGTTGAATTTATTTTTTAAAAAGATTACTTTCTTTTTTTAGGAATATTTTTAAGTTCAAAAATCAAAAAGCTGCAAAAAAAAAACTATTAAAACATTAAAACAACAAAAGATATTATTTTCTGGAATCTTAAATTTACCCATCCATTGTGGACAGTAGATTTGATACATCTGGTGACTAATATTCTTTTTGGTATTCATCTAATAATTTCTCAATTTAACTAAATGTCTGTTAGTATATTTTATTAATTAACAACTTTCTTATTTAAAATGATAAAACTTCTCTCATCCTTGTTAGAACATTGAACAATTTAGCACATCTTCATGTGTAGACTTTAGCACTGTCAACATTTAAATGACATAAATCTGTTTAAAAAAAGTTATTATTATAAATTTGTACCAAAATATAATTTTTTAAACCCAAGTTCTTTTTCATTTGTTAATAATAATTTAGGGACTTTAATTTATATCTTAAATTGACATAGAAATAATTTTTTTCTTACTATAAATATGGTGATGTGTCAAATATTTAACAATCTTTTACAGTGTGAAAAGTCGATTAAATAGCAAGGAAGGAATAACATGTACTGAGTTTATGTATCAAGTTTTCCAAGCCTATGATTGGCTATACTTGTTTGAAAAGTTTAACTGCACCATTCAGGTTGGTGAATATTTCCATCTTTTGATAATGGAATCTCATTGGCTATTGAAAGTTGATTTGTAAATCAACACTATTTTTTATCAACACAGGTTGGGGGAAATGATCAAACTGGCAATATATCTGCTGGTTTTGATCTCATTGACAAGAAAACTAAAAAACATGTCTTTGGTAAGCAATTTTTACGTTTATTAAAATTTATTAAACAAATATAATCCTTCCTATATTCACTATTTCATACATAATGGAAATTTTAAAAAAAAAGGGACTATTAGATATTCTTTTGTGAAAACAATTACAACAATATTTTTGTTGTCATTGCCAACTTTCATTTTCTTTTCTCATTTCGCTTAAAAACTCATTGCTCGGCCAGTCAGGCTATCATAGATTAGTCTCCTAATACTGTTAATTCCTTCTGTCACCTTAGCTTTGGATAATTTAATTTCTCTACTTAAATACTGAATTAGCCTCAGCCTGCAATAAGACTTATGTTTTAGAAAACAGCTTTTGCAATCAAATGATACATTAGGAGATCTTTTTTATTTATGTTGTTTTTTACACTTAGGAATTCTTATACCCCTCTTGTTGGCTGCTAATGGTGAGAAGTTGGGTAAATCTTCTGGCAATTCTTTGTGGCTTGATGCAAATAAAACATCTCCATTTGAATTTTATCAGGTCATTGTGCTTTAAAATTTGTATAGATTTAAGATTTCGTTGATTTTCTTTTCGTTGACAATGAACATGCATTATTTTTGTTAACCAAATTTTAAAAGGGATCTCTATAGTTGTTCTTTATACATATATAAATGAAAAATGCTCTGCATTTTTGTTAGAAAGTTGTGCCTTTTTATTTAATCTCTTTGCAGTATTTTTTTAATCTTGCTGATTCAGATGTAGAAAAATTTCTCAAGCTATTTACTTTTTTACCATTGGAAGAAATAGAAGCTATCATGCTTAAGCAAAATGTAAGTCGGTACAGTACTAAATTGTTGGACACATTCTTTTTGTAAAAGCAACCATTGTTTTTACATGGCCTACATTTTTTTTTAAAATCTGTCTTCAGAGGTCTCCAGAAAATAGAATTGGTCAGAAAAAAATAGCAGAGCAAGTAACATTACTTGTTCATGGAGGTAAGAACATTGTATATGTATTGACCTCTCCCAAACTGGGTTTTTGTTGAATAATGACACTGTTTACATACCCGTACCTGGAAACTAACTGGGAATTCAGTTTTGTATATGTCCTTGTTTTCCCCATTAACCTTCCATGGTTTTAACTGTATTAAAGAATCTGGTGTAGAATCAGCTCTAAGATGTACAGAGGTGCTGTTTGGTGATGCTATACCTTCCCTGGCAGTCATGAGTCTTCCTGAGTTACAGCAGCTTTTTAAAAGTGCCCCAACAACTGAGATCTTTTATGATCCTGAAATGAATGTGTTTGACCTGTGTCAGAAAATTAGATGTTTTGCAAAAATAGGTAAACATCTGGAAAATATTTTTTTTCTTAAATAAACCTTAATTAATTTTCTTTCTGTTTTTTTTTTAAGTTATTTTGTTTTGTTATGCAAACATTTTGGTTTGTAATATCTTATCTTTTTTTAGTACTTAGGATAATTTTATTTTTTTAATATTAAAAAATGTTTTTCTGTCTTGCCTTGTTTGTTTTCTATAAACACAACAACAGAAGCATCGATCTGAAATGGGAATAAATTTACCCAAACCACCCTAAATTATTTGTATGACTTCTTTTATGTAAAAATAAAATAAACTTTTTTTCTTAGATTATGCTGCATACACTTGTATTGTATTATTGTAATATTTTGAGAGATGGTTTTTCTTTAATTAATAGATGTATGACTGCCTAATTTTCTCATTTTATATTCGAAGTGGCTACGGTTACGCTCTAGAAGGACTATATTTTTTTTGGGCTAGGAATAGGGATAGGGTTAGGGATAGGAACAATATCTATAGCTGGACCCCGAAAAAAAAAATTCGGCAAAAAAAAATAGTCCGTCTAGAGCGCTAGAGCTCATGCGCGCTGAGCGTAACCGTAGCCACTGCGTTTTATATTTGTAAATGAAATTATGGTTGAAAAATGTTACAATGTCCATGTTGGAAGAAATATTCTAAGCCAGACTAGCCCTAGTTAGGCTACAATGGCTCTAAATGCTTCATAGAGTAAAGTCAAGTTGTTAAGTTCCTTTAGTCCTTGGGGGCCATCTGGGAAGATGAAATGTTTCTGTAGCAATGGCATAATAAGTGGTTTTGTGGCTAGCCAATGCCAAAAAGCTTCATATATTTATATATATATGCAAGAAGCATTTTAAGCCATACTGGCCTTACCGAAGTGGGTAAGACTATCCTGGCTTTGAAAGCTTCAATTGGCATGCCAAGTTTGGCATGTGTGCTGTGTAATTCATATCCCTTTTCTAAATAGTACTTGTAAAATACACATGTATGTACATGTATTTAGTATTCTTTTACCAATATCTGTGTTGATTATTCATGATTAGCCTGGCCAGAATTAATTAATCATATTTATTAATTTATGAATATTTCAGAAGATGCTGAGCGGATAATTAGAGGAGGCGGCCTATACATCAACCAGCAGAGAATTGCTGAGCCAGACCATGTATTAAGAGATGGGCAACACATTTTACCCAATGATTTAACGTTGGTTAGGGTTGGTAAGTGGTTAATACTCCTTTTTATAAAAAGTACATCTTCGTCAAGTTTAATTTTCTAACTGGCTCTGTATGAAAATTGTACATGTGTGTGTGTGGTTGATTGTTGTTTACTCTGAGAGCTTCAGAATTATCAAGAGTTTGTGTTTTTTAATGTGTTTTTTTTTTTTTATTGTTTGAATGATTGTCATAATAATAAGCTTTACTTTTTTTTCAGGAAAGAAAAATTTCTACCTTGTAAGATGGCACATGAGATAGTGTAGCGATTCCCCTAGGCTGTAATGAATTAAACAAAGAATTTCTAAAGGACTTATTAATTACTTAAGTTAAAATACTAACAATAAAAAAGTACACTTCATTAAAAACATTCAGTGATACTTGAAGTTGAATTAATTATGGTGAATTCAATAAACTTTTCAATACATGTATTTTAGTTTTGGGTTTTCTTGTTTCAAATAAATGCACTTTCATATGCAGTCAATAATATTTGTAACCATGATATAAATTTACTACATGTATTTAGTTCTAAATTTAACATTCTCTGCACACTTGGTCTATTTTCATTCATATTTTTGGCAGAATTAAGATTTTATACAAAATGACCCAGATTTTAAAAATTTATGAAAAGCTTTTTATCACTTTTACATGTATCAGGTACCAAAATTATTTAATTCAAATAACAGTTAGTAAAAAATATTATATCTCTTGAATGATTTTAGTTAGATCTAGTGAGTTACAAAACATTCAATCATAATTCTGTGTTGTGCAATTATTTATATTACTGTAATGGCCTTCATTGTGTACCTGTACTTCAAATATTTATTCAGGTCACAGAAGTTTAAACAAAAGCTACAAAACATTTCATTAAATGTTGAAGTGAAGCTAGTGGCAATTTAACTTAAAAATAACAAAGAAAACACTAAACAATACTTTCAGTTGTTTTTTTTTATTAGGAAGAGTAACTTACTTACTTATACAATGTATTGATATACATGTATTTACATAAACTATACTTTTTGCAAAACAGACATTACACTAACTTCCAAACTGACCAAAAAATTAATAAGAAACAAAGCTTATATGGATGAAAAAACACTAGCTCAGAAAATGTGTTTGTGAAAACATTGAATAATAAGTAAATTTATTTCATGGTATGATATTTTTACTTAAAAAGATCTATTAAGTTAAATATCTATTTTTAGGTAAATATCTTAAAACTAAATGCTTTAATAGAACATTTTTTTTTCTCTTCCATAATTTGTTATTTAAGTATCTTAGCTAAGTAAGGAGTCACAAAAAGCCAAGTACAGTGGATTCCGCTTAATTGGGACAGCCGCTTATTTGGGACAAATCTCAAAGGAACCAAACCAAGAAGCCAATAGTAAATTTTTAAGTTTAATTGGGACAAAAAGCCTCAGTCCCGATGTGTCCCAATTAAGCGGAATCGATTGTATATATTCCAAAAATGTGTATTCAAGTAACTTAGCTAAGTAAGGAGTCACAAAAAACAAAGTATATAATAACTTTATGTTTTTTTTTAATTCCAAAAATGTGTATTCAAGTAACTTAGCTAAGTAAGAAGTCACAAAAAACAAGGTTGTTAACATTTCCCAATACAGAAGATAGTCAATCACAGTATCCTCAAACATAAAAAAAAAAAAATTCAACATAAAGTGTAGCCTGACGGTATACCTTAAGAAAGCTTGCAAATCACAGTCAATAGCAGTAGTTATACAATACATTTACATGACCCCTTTTGTGCACAATTATTAAATAATATCCAGCACAGTTTGCAAGAAGATTACATATGGCATACTGAATTATATCTATGATGTCCAATAAATTAACTAAGTACATTTTGCAAAGAACACCACTAAGTAAAAAAACTCACAAGTGTATAAATAATATATTGTTAATATAAATAGTTCACTTGTATAAAAACCGCAGGCATTTATACATTATTTCCAACAATTTTTAGACAAGCAACTGTAGCACCAGTCTGCTTATTTTAATACTAGTTTAGTATTAAATACAATTGTTTATTTGAAAGACTATTTATTAATTAGTTTACATCAAAAATTATATCTATAATTAAATTCTCGATGTCTAATAGAACTATTTTTAATGCTTATTTGTAGTGCTAGCAATTGAAAAGAAATAGTTGAAGTATGATATATTCTCTTACAAATGCTCTTTAACTGATTTGTAAAAAGAATAAGAAAATTTGCTTGCGTCATATAAATCTTGCACACCCATACCTCTCTATACAGCAAGACGCTATTGCAGCGCTTTGGAATTATGGTACTTTTTTTACTTAATGCCCAAATTGTTTCATTACACGGGAGGCAATACAATAATGCACAAAGTTACCCTCCCCTTATAACATTATGTGACAAATTCCAGGATCCTCCCCCCCCCCCTCCCAAATATAACAAAGGTCTACCCCATCCCTCTACCTGTCAATGAAAATTTTTGCTAAAGGAAACACCAATATCTTAAGTAACTATTTTATTCCTAGCAACAATAAAACAAAATGACTGTATAGGCCTAATATGACAAAGGCATCATATAATATTAAGTAACATCGTTTATTTTAATTTTGCCTATTAATTAATTTTAAATGAATTTTACTTCAAACGATTCTTTTTGCCAATGTATTATCTACAGTGGACACTAACAACTTGAGGTGGCCTCTCCCAAAATCTTTTAGGGCTCTCCCAAACAATAATACCCCCAGTTGGGTGCCCCTAAAGTCCCATATAAAATCACTGATTTTGGACATATCTGATAAATAGATATTCTTCATTAAATACAAGTTAACGGTAAGCTAGATTAACATTCACTCTCAATTCATACACACGCATGAATCATTAGCAATGAAAAAAAACAAAAAAAACTTTCAACTGTTACAAATAAACTCAACTGAACAAGAATAAAAATAGGTTGCAAAGGCTGAATATGTCCTCTTGAATGTCTATTTTCATATCTGAAATTTCTGTTGAAAAAGCTGAACACAAGATTTTGTATCAATCCTACGTATTTATAAAAGAAATTATTGGAAAAATGTTTTCACCCTCAAGGATTGTTTCAGACTTTTCTTCGGTTCATTGTAAACGTGTGATGGTGACTTAGGTGTTAGTTTAGCCAATTGTTCAGTAGATATCAAAAAGGGGGCCTAAAAGGAGGAAAACTTTCAAGGGGATGACAGCATAGGAGTTTTTGGTAATTCTAGGTAAAAATACATTTAGGAGGGGTGTGGGGGGTGCTAGGCAAAAACGCTGCCAGGACCACCATTAGCAAATCTTAGCCACAATAATTTTTTGCAAAGGAGGAAGAGTTGACCCCTTCTCCCCCCTCCCAACTGTTATTTCAGCTCGAGGGTCTTGACAAGTGTTTAGATTACCATTCATTTCTTTTCAACTGTTATCCTGGCCAGAACGAACAAAACTAATGAGCCTGAATTTTATTCCCTATCTGACATTCGATAAAACTTAGCAAGCCATCTAGGTTTTGAGGATTTGAAAAAAAAGGTGGTTTGGTTGACCTCCAATATGCTGACAGAGAGCCACTTTCAAAGAAGGAACCAATCCAGTTAGAAACAGAACAGAGCATTTGATGAAGAGCTATGAGCAAACAGCAAAGACCTTGTTGAATGGGCATTCTTATTTTGAGAAAGGCATGAAGAACTTTTTTTAAAAAAATGATCCCGACGAAGAACACAGCTCAAAAGTGTCTCAGGGAGTAAACTCAGCCATCGCCAATTACAAAACACTGTTAAAAGAAACAGAAAGCAAGGTAAAGCAAACAACTTAGCAACTCTAGGCTGTAAAGAGAGGTATGCATGCATTCTTATGAATAACCCTGATTAATTTTACATGCTAGAATTTTTTTTTTTACAATAAAAAAACAAAAAAACTTAAGTCTGGCAGAGAGCAATATCCATGACAACTGTTTTTTCTATCAAGTAACCCTTACATAAGAGAATAAGTACTTAAAAAAATAATTATTAATTTAACAAACCTTTCTTATGTTAACAGCCTAAATGGCAATGGAGAAATGAATTATATATATATAAAAAGTTTTCAGTTTTTTTTTAAGAATAATTGTTAGTCATTTGTTAAGGCAATGAAATGAAAGATTCTCCTTAAGCAAGAATATTCCTGCTGCATGGGATTTTTATTTTCCCCATTCCCCTCTGTGCAACAGGCTCGGAGCTGATTAGGGGGACTGTAATAGGAAGAGTACAGAAACACAATGGGAAAAAGTTTTGACACAACCTAGATGAAAGAAAATACCTGAAAGAGTCAGATCTAAAATAAATAGCTATATGGTATTGCTTTCTCCATTTATTTTTTTTTTCCCAACAAAAAGAACTGTCCAACAGGTGTATAATCTAAACTGCTCTGAGGATAGCTGAATAATCTAATCTGCTTCATTAATTGATGGTTGAAGAATATTTCACCTTTCAACATGAAATCATGCATCATCTGAACTCATAAACACCTGTATTTCTTTCTGGTATATGCTGCAAAGTCAGGGACTGAAACCTGAAAGACAAAATTATATGAATGAGTCAATAAAAAGTAGCAAATGCACTTAAAAATGATTTTAATAAATACTGTAATGAAATTATCAAAAATAAAAAAATTATAAATTCATGAGCAAAAAAAAAACAACCCTTAAACTCAATTTTTAAAAGGTTAAAATTTTTTTCAGATTTGAACATAAACTACTACAGTGTATATCAAAAGAAAATACTTGAAAAAAAAAAAAAACATTAAAGATTTTCTAACAGCGCATAAACTTTGGGTAACACTGAATTGTTTAAGGGCATTTTTTTCTTATCACCCGTTAGTCTTACTGCATATTAAGTCTATAATACAATAAGGCATTAAATAATGCACAACAGCTTTTATTTGAAATGAAAAGTATATCATAATGAAAATAATAAAGTAAGTTGCAGAGTTTACATTTCAGAATGTTTGTGGTAGTAGTAGCCTTCTATTGTAGCTGTTGACTTTTGAAAACATATGTAGTAGAATCCAGCAAAGGAAGCTCCATTTATGTCCTTGATAGTGTGATCTGGCACTATAAACTGCTCCTAACAAATATTTAGAGAAAAACATTAGATTTTTTTTTTAAAGCAACAATGCAAAGTTGAACAAAAAATTTTTGTTATTTAAAATACATCTTTCAAATGTTAACTTTTACAGGTTGAAAAAGAGCTTAAATTATTGTTTTGATTAAAAAATAAGACATTTATGAACTAAACTTAAAAATGAAATTTAGTAAAAAAAAAAAAAAAAAAAAAAAAAAAAGCATTACATTATATAGCAAAATGTCGTTAGTACAAAATTGACAGGAACTCCTAATTTTTTCATTATACTGAAAATTTATTACACTGAAATGAGGGAGGAGGGGGGGGGAGATTGGCAGCACCAATTTTTCTCTGTCTTGTGCATTCTTTTCATTATAGGTCTGAATGAAAAACTATTTAAGGAATTTCACTAAAATGTCCAAAATAATTTTTGTGTTAATTTCAACTGCTATGTATTTAGCGAAATATTTTTTTATGCATGGATTTTTTTAAATTAGTGCAAATAGAAAATAAACTAGTTTTTTTTACATGTTTGTACACCTGAATCAACCCCTTTGCATTTGAATTTCATATGTGTATCATAAATACTGCATAAATTATTACATAATTTTACATAGTTAAAATATTAATTTCAAACATGATAAATTTTTTACGAAATTTAAAAAAAAAAGGCTTTAGAAATACATACATAAATATGAAATTTTTAGTCATTCTCATCTGTATTTAAATTCCGGTTTCTATTCTCCTCTTTGAGTATAACTAATTAAATATTTAAATACCATCTTTCACAAATTACAATATTTAGTCTCCCTAACCCAGACAAAAAATAACATTTTTTAAAATTATACTGTTACTTTTCATCTTTGCGAAAATAGGGTAGCAGTTTTCATCAAGTCTATCCCCAAAATACAGTCACATTTTACTGAAGTAATACAGTTTGAATAGTAATGATTGTCAAACAGTTCCTGTATGGCAGTGGTCCCCCAACCCCTGGGCAGCAGACCGATACCAGACATAATTTTGGTACTTGGTACTTTTTTCTTCCTTCCCCCATCTCCCCTCTCCACACTGTAAGATGCCTATCATCTTGCTCAGTCACTAATTGCTAATAAATTGTATTTTTTCCATGCTGAACTGGCTTAGTGAATTTTTTTCCACTGTGTGGTATTTTCCTAACAATAACACAGAGTGGTTGTTTGTAATTTACAAACTCCTAGCCAGCCAATAGTGTGATTTCTTGCATGAGATCTTTCTCTGCTCATTAACTGTTAAATGTAAAAGCTATTTTGTGCATGTTGAACTAAAGCTGACTTAAAAAAAATGAAAAAATTGCCAAAAGCCTTTCTTCCTTCATAATTTTCATAGCAACGTTTTTATAACAGATGTTAAATAAGGGACTGAAAAACATTTTCTATACTGAATAATTTCTTATACTGGAATTCATAATAACGACATTTGACTATAAATGTCTTTACCTTCCACCTCATGTAAACATAATCTGAAGCTTTCAAAGCATCATAGTCAAAATTATCAGCGTTGAAATTCTTCATACAATTCATAAAAGAACTAAATTTACCCTATAACAGAAAAAAAAATTAAAATTATGTCAAGCACATACATTAGAATGGTCATGTCTAATTTTTTGTGAATTTAAATTTAGGTGTTTTGTGTTTATATGTGAGTTTGTACAGAAAAGCTCACTTAGTGACAGTCCCTAGAAAAAATGTAGAGCACATATACTCTAATCACTGTGAAAAGCAAACAATGAATGGACACTGTTCCAAAATGGTCTATTTAAATTTAATACTTTTTGCAATTAATGAAATTTTTTATAAAAATTTTATACATAAGTTCATACAATTTTATAACGAATTAATCCAATTCATTTTTCATTAGCATGAAAGGGAGGTAACTTAGATTTGTCGCATGAAAAGAATTTTACTTGAATACAGCTATCGTTAACTCCGCCAAGGACG
The DNA here is from genome assembly GCA_021962125.1 of Bulinus truncatus. NCBI lineage: Eukaryota > Metazoa > Mollusca > Gastropoda > Planorbidae > Bulinus > Bulinus truncatus. The sequence goes on along the minus strand of JAGDYQ010000067.1, from coordinate 1,101,161 downwards.
GTCCCAAGCCCGGCTGAAAAAGGAGGAGGGTTGGGCGTGGGGCTAGCAACGCCATCCTGTAAAAACACCCTTTGCTACAAAAACACGAACAACAGAAAAATCAGAAAATTTTGTCCTGGGAGAAGAAGGTTCTTCAGCACGAAGACCCATGAAGCTTAGTTGTGGTGAAAGCCAAAAGGAAGCCACAAAGCCGACTACCCTTCTGACAACCAGGAAAATCGCCATCGGTACATGGAATGTCAGGACCATGTTTGAGGCAGGAAAGATGGCACAGGTAGCATGAGAGATGAGGAAAAACAACCTGATCATCTTAGGCATCAGCGAGACAAGGTGGACACAAGCTGGACAGAGACGACTTACATCATGAGAGCTGTTGCTGTACTCTGGACATGAAGAGGATGACGCACCCCACTCACAGGGAGTGGGACTTATGCTGTCCAAACAGGCACAGGGGTCACTGATTGGGTGGGAAGCACACGGCCCCAGGATCATAACTGCTTCCTTCCGTACAAAGAAGAAAAAGATCAAAACTAATATAATTCAGTGTTATGCGCCAACAAACGACGGCGACGAAGAGGAAAAAGATCAGTTCTACAGCAGACTCCAAAAGATTCTGGAGAATTTCCCAAACAAGGATCTCACTATCCTCATGGGAGACCTCAATGCCAAGATAGGGACCGACAACGCTGGATATGAACAAGTCATGGGCACTCGTGCTCTTGGGGTGATGAATGAAAATGGAGAGAGATTTGCTGACTTTTGCGCACTAAACAATATGGTCATCGGAGGTAGCATCTTTCCTCATAAAAGGATACACAAGAGTACATGGATATCTCCAGACAACACAACTGAGAACCAGATCGATCATATCTGCATCAACAAAAAATTTAGAAGGTCATTACAAGATGTAAGAGTGAAAAGAGGGGCAGACGTAGCATCAGACCACCACCTGGTGGTAGCAAGAGTGAAGCTGAAATTAAAGAGAATTCTCAACAGCATATCAGACAAAAGTGTCAAATACAACATTAGCCTGCTGAAAGACCCTAAAACTAAAGAGCAGTTCAACTTAGTGCTGAAGAATAAATATGAAGTGCTTCAAGAATTGGTGGAAGAAGAAAATAGTGTACTCAATATGTGGCAGAAAGTGAAAGAAACCTTAAGATCGTCATGCCAAGAGACAGTGGGTCCAAAGAAGCATCACCAGAAGGAGTGGATCACAATAGAAACTCTGAACAAGATAGAAGACAGGAAGAAAAAAGAAGGCAGCGGTCAATAACAGTAAAACCAGGGCAACAAAGGGTAAGGCTCAAGAAGAATATGCAGAAGCACACAGGGTAGTGAAGAGGAGTATTCGGAACGACAAGAAAAACTATGTGAAGGGGTTGGCAGCGGAGGCAGAACAGGCAGCATACAGCGGGGACATAAAAATGCTATACAACATAACCAAGAGACTCTCAGGGAAGATGAACAAGCCAGAAAGACCTGTCAAAGACAAGCAGGGAAAAACTATAAACAGCCTAGATCAACAGTTAAACAGATGGGCTGAACACTTTGAAGAACTCCTTAATAGACCAGCACCTCTGAACCCCCCAGACATTGAGCCAGCCAAAGTGGATCTCCCGATCTGCTGTGAAAAGCCCACAAGAGAAGAGATCAGGAAAGCCATCACCCTGATGAAAAATGGAAAATCAACTGGACCAGATGACATTCCAGCAGAAGCACTAAAGGCAGATTTGAATACATCAGTAGAGATGCTATACCCTCTCTTTGGGAGGATCTGGGATGAAGAAGACATACCAGCAGACTGGAAGGAAGGTTACCTTGTCAAGCTTCCAAAAAAAGGTGACCTCAGCAACTGCAGCAACTATAGGGGTATCACATTACTATCTGTACCAGGCAAGGTTTTTAACAGGATTCTATTGGAGAGAATGAAAGATATAGTAGACCCACAGCTGCGAGATGAGCAGGCAGGCTTTTGAAAAAACAGATTGTGCACAGATCAGATTGCAACACTACGCATTATAGTAGAGCAGTCCCTAGAGTGGAACTCACCATTGTATGTCAACTTTGTGGACTTTGAAAAGGCGTTTGACAGTATAGATAGAGAGACCCTCTGGAAGCTCCTTCAACACTATGGAATCCCACCAAAGATAGTTAACATCATAAAGAATTCGTACAGGGGTATGTCATGCAGAGTAATCCAAGGAGGACAGCTCACAAAAATCTTCCAGGTGCGAACTGGAGTCAGACAAGGATGCTTGTTGTCACCATTCCTTTTCCTTCTTGCAATTGACTGGATCATGAAAAAATCCACCAGAGAACGAAGAAATGGAATCCAGTGGACATTATTGAGCCAGCTTGACGACCTAGACTTCGCAGACGATCTTGCGCTCCTTTCCCACAGCCACCAACAGATGCAGGAGAAGACAGATAAAGTCTCAGCCGCAGCGCTCGAGGTTGGCCTCAATATAAACCAAGACAAAACCAAGATCTTAAAAATAAACTCCACCAGCACAAATCCCGTCACCCTACAAGGAAGACAGCTGGAAGAGGTGCAGTCCTTCGTTTACTTGGGGAGTGTTATAGATCAGCAGGGTGGCACAGAGGCAGATGTCAAATCGAGAATTGGTAAAGCCCGAGCCGCCTTCATGCAGCTAAAGAATGTCTGGTCCTCCAGAGAGTTGTCCTTAGACATCAAGATTAGACTCTATAACGCCAATGTGAAATCAGTCCTGCTGTATGGAGCAGAAACGTGGAAGATGTCTAAGACTACACTAAGGAAAGTCCAAACATTTACAAACAGCTGCCTCAGAAGAATCCTCCAAATTCGCTGGCCAGACACCATCAGCAATGTCAGCCTTTTGGAAAAGACCTGCCAACTCTCAGCTGAAGAAGAGATCAGAAAGAGGCGATGGGGCTGGATAGGACACACCTTACGCAAACCAGCAGCCAGTATCACAAGGCAGGCACTGAGGTGGAACCCCCAAGGTAAACGGAAGAGAGGTCGCCCAAGAAATACCTGGCGTCGAAACCTGGAAGCGGACACCATCAAGATGGGACACAACTGGAACCAGCTGGAGAAGATAGCAAAGGACAGAGGACTCTGGAGAACTGTTGTTGGTGGCCTATACCCTGCCATGGGTGAAGGGCAATGATGATGATGATGACAGCTATCGTTAATTTTTAAAGCATTTACCCAACAATCTTATTTTTTTTTGTATTTAAATTTGTATTGAGATTTTATGCCCAATTTTAACATATTTTCTTAACATTGTGCAGGTATACAAAATTTTTTTGGGATGTATCACCTTTTGTTGCATGTAAAATGTAGTCTTTTTAATGCAAATTTACTTAATGCTGCACTTTTGTTGAATAAATCCACTGCTTAATTTAAGACATGACTATTATTTCATTATAAATGAGAATCAGACAAAAAAACTGACATACCCAATGCTTTTTGTCAACATCCTCATCTGCATCCCATTTACGTGTTAAGAACGGGTGCCGACTGCTGATAATCTCACCATCAAAATATGTGGTCAATGTTGGATACTCCTCTGTAAGTCCTTTTATTTTCAAGTACCCACAAAGGAATGCTTTTTCAATATCAACATGCTGTTAAAAAAAAACAACGTATGGCTTTACTTTTATAGCAATGATCTATCAAAAAATCATTGAAATGTCATTAAGTGAAAAAAAAAAGATCATTGAGACAGAGCTCAAAAATACCAAATGCTTTTAGTGCACAAAATATTTTGAATAGATAGATGAATTTAGGCTTTGACCATTATAAAAAAAAAGTAAACTAATTTGTATTTTTTTATATATATACTTAACTTACTAACCTTTAAAACAACAAATCACACTAGACTATAACTATACATTTCCTAATTTTACTAATTTAATTTTTAAAAAAGTCTTTTCATGGTTTATGTCCCCACAATTTTTCATAAACATAACATCAACCTTAAACTAAATGAGTTGAATGATGATACAAAATTAAATGATAAAATAACTATTATATATCATTATATGTCTATGTCGACTATAATCATGTAATATAACTATTAACAATGCATATGACAATATCATGAATATGACATATGGATATAAAATTATACAATAATATAATAAATATGATTATTGATATATCTATGTGAATTGTCATGTAAATTAAGTGATGGCCAGTAATGGGATAAAGGTTAGGAAGTTAAGTTAAATATGAAGCAACTATCAATATAATATAATATATATAACGGAGTGGCTACGGTTCTGTCCTGACAGAACCCATATTTTTTTTTCCGGGTACCAGCCATACTTATTATTGCATATTTTTTTTGTTTTCGGGCATATTTCTTGTTTTTGGGGCTAGGGTTAGGAATAGGGTTAGGGTTAGGAGTAATATCTATAGCTGGACCCTAACCCAATCCCTAACCCTAGCCCCAAAAACAAAAAAAAAATATGCAATAATAAGTATGGCTGGTACCCGGAAAAAAAAATACGGGTTCTGTGGGGCCGTCCATAAAGTACGCCACGCTATTTTTGACGATTTTTTACCCCCCCCCCCCCCCGTCACAAAGGGTCACAAATCTCGGGACCCCCCCCCCCCAGCTAAAGTACATCACACTTTCGAAAAAAAATTTTTAATTAAGAACTAATTAAAATTTTATCGAAATCTTAAATCGCACTTCACTATTAAACTGCCTTAATATATAAATATTAAAAGAACTATCAGATTATTAAATGAGTTTAATAGTAGAATAACTAATTGTCAATAGTTGTATCAGTTATTCTTTGAAACACTAACTCAATCAATTGAATTTGAAAAAAAAATTGCAAAAATTAGATTGACAATTATATAATAAACATCATTTATCTGCTACTGACATAAATCTTTCCACATCATCGTTTCCTGGAAGGATAGTTGCAGACAGATCAACTTCATCCTCATCTAGTCACTCAACATCCTCTGAATGTGCATTTTCCATTCTGCCAATAATTGCCATGAGTTCTCTTTGCCTTCTAGCAGCGATTCTCAAAGGACGAATGCGTTTTATCTGAGTTGATTATGGAAAATTTGGGGTTGGCACATTCTCCTAGGAGAGTGGTATAGAGCGCTTGACTGTCGACCGGAGAGTCCCAGGTTCGAATCTCAGTGAGAACCTTAGGACTTTTTCAGGTCCTGGTGAAAGTTCCCAAGTCCACCCAGCTTTAAATGGGTACCTGACTTTATGTTGGGGGAGTAAAGGCAACTGGGAATTGTGCAAACCACACAATCCCTTCATATGCCTAGGTTATAGAAACAGATAAATTCTACACTTCATCTGTCCCGATGGCCCTTTAGGGCTAAAGAAACTTTACTTTTTTACATTCTCCTGCGCCCGAGCTCTGTGTTATCCTGTATGTTTCTTCAACATTGTTTGTGAGGCAAAGTATAAGTGACACACTTTGCAAATTCGATCATGTATGCTGGTCTGCAAAGATGGACAATAAATATCATATGGTTGCACTTTAAAAACTCCTGTTGGTCTTGGCATAATGTCATTAAATTTGAGAGTTTGTGCCACAAACAAACAATGAAGGAAATATATGTGCATCTGCATCTGCTCTTTCTGAAGCTCTGAGTCCATCAGTTGTCTGGTTGATTGGGATCGGATTTGGAGGCGGAAATAATCTCGAAGGTAAAACGTTGAAAAATGAGCTCCGTACTTTGTCGCAACATTTTATGTCCTGACATTTCACAATTTGAGTGAAGTATTGGCTGGTGAGAACATGATGGTCAAACCATTCTTATCCTTCGACATCAGTCCTGCTGCATCCAATTCAGATTTCTCAGGGTTGATATATTCTGCAACTGTTGGAAATTGGTCAACAATCACATGCGACCAGATTTCAGCTAAAGTTTCACCTGCAAACTTGAAGTTTGTTCTTTCCAAATCCTCATTTATTGTTCTGCCCTGCGAATCAAAGTGAATGCCATAATGTTCATTTGGCAATATGACACCAGACAGTTCGCTGCTAAATGGAGCCATTCGATGTTCCACGCGATTATAAGCACTTCCTGGTGCACTGGTTGCAAGGAATAAGGCATCAATATTATTTTAACGAAGTGATGGATTGCAACTTCAATTACGGTAATTTTTTGTATTATAATACAAATTCCAAATTTCTTTATCAGTGATATAATTATGCAGCAGACAACAAAGAAATAATAACACTTCCGTAAGGCTACTGATAAAACAGTTTATTAGCAGTCCTAACTAGCATGAGGAATTATGAACAACACATAGAAAAGATATCCATTTCATGCTATTTTGACATAAAACTAATTCAAGTGTTTCACAATTATTTTTAAAACTATTAAGTTTTACTAAAAAATAAAAAATTAAATTAGAAATAAAATTAAAAATATATAAAAAATGTGACGTTACACTTGGCCTGACCCCCCCTCCCCCTGTCACACTTTCTTATACCCCCTCCCCCCCCCTTGGAGCGTGACGTACTTTATGGACGGCCCCTGTCTGGACAGAACCATAACCACTCTGTATAAATAATTCAATATAAATTATATTATAATATACTTTATATACAGTATCAGTAATAAATATCAATACTCTTTTTACCATTACCTGTAAAACTACTTCCACGTCATAACATCTGCCTTTGCTTTTCTGATGACCCTGAAAGCGTGAACCATTGTATAACAACGTAGTAGGTATACCCATCAAACTTGAGAATGCTGGCGGGGGAGGGTCTAAGTTGGATATATCATTCATTTGATTGATTAAATGAAGGTCCTGAATTTGCATATGAACATCGACAGATACGCTATTCATACCTGAAAAGAGTTTAAGTAATTAATATTTGAATAACCTTTTATAATATTATTTCACAAAGGCAGAGCTTATTTAACAAACGAATACGAACATATAGTAAATAGATATGGCAATCTACGTATTATTGCCGATAACTCGTACTTATGAGATCGCAGGTCGGTATTTAACTTCCGACGATTTGTTGATTTTCGTAATCTTTAGAACTAAAAGAGTTACCTTAGGGCTTAGAAGAATGTGTTTTAAAAAAAAAAATCATCGATATCTAGCTAATGAAAAAATACTTAAAAGTTTTCGAAAATGTTTCAGAATCTTGCTTAAATTTAATTCATTCAAATACATAAAACATCGTTTTTTTCAATGTATTAAATTCACATACTTACATAATTTAATTTATTATTTTCGATAACTATCGGTATTTTTTTTTAATCTACAAAACATAAAAAAGTTTAAATAAGATGGCAGCCACCTTCAAATGCATTTTCCATAAATTACTCAAAAACAGTAGACTTTTAACACACAGATGTGAAATATCCAAATTAAAAAGCATATCTCCCGAAAGTAATTTAACTTTTACGAGATGTCTACATAACCCAAGAGGTAATACACGCAAAACATTAGTCATTAGGCTTATTTTAAATTGATATTTGATAGACTTAGTATTTATTTACCAGTGGAATGACACTAGTGACTAGTCATAGAATAGACTGACAAAATTAGACTAGTCAAGTGTAAGATGTGTAAATGTAAGTTGTGTAAGGTTTCTGTAACATTAAACTGACTATTTGCAACACTGACAAATAAAACCTTCTGACCCTACTACTTGTATATCGCTTCAGACATGCCAATAAAGGGGTGACTGAATATTGTTGATTAATAAGAGAAAACTTGAGAGCTACATACTAGTTTTTACAAATATATCATATTAAATCATTAAGTATGCCATATAATAAGGGAAAAAAACTATATTAATTAGCTACACCATTACATGAGTGTGATATGATCAGTTTAACAAGATTTAGAGTATGAAATCATTGAAGAAAAACTGATTCACTGGGAGCCACATCAATCTTAGAATTACAGCCATATTAGGTCACCATTTTACTATATAGCAGCTGTTGTCAACTGGGGGTCAGTGAACAATTTTTTGGTGGCTGCAGAAAGTGGGCTTAAAAATTTGAAATTGGGTGTCCATGAAATCAAAAAGGTTACAGACTGCTGCTTTATAGGTTATACCAATTTGAATTTGCAAGAAATTTAAATATAAAGTTAAAATTGAAAAATGTTTACATTTGGACTTAATTTTGGTGCATGTCTAATATTCATATGCATTTACTTATGTCAACGGATAGGACGTCTTTGTAACTCTAGCTAAAAGAAAAAAAAAACATTCATAATCATATTCCCATATTGTCATTGATGTTTGTTGGTGGATTTTACAAACTTTAGTTCACAAGAAATGTTTTGTCTAAGTTTGATTAATTCCTATATTTTCCCATGGCTTTTTCCAAATTGTTTCCGTCTGATGCTGTGAAACTAAAGATAATAATTGTCAGCTATGGTAATAAAATTGAATGCCATCATGTAGCCTGCTTGGTACTCAGCAGTTGTGACTCACATGGGTATGTGCCAGTAGTTAGAACTAGAGATGACACCTGCAATCTTGACATGTGGGGATGTGCCAGTAGTGGGAAATAAAATAACATCTTTATAGGGACTTCATGATATTTTTTTAGTATGCTGCAGCACAGATCCAATATTGTGGGCTTCATTCAACTAGAATCAGAAAACTGGGGCCCCAGGTACAGTAGAAAAGATTGGGACAGATTCAGGGACAGTTAAAATATAGTTATAAGTGTAAAATTTGGGGCCCAATTTTATTGTTCTTATATTGTTTACAATTTTGTAACATTAAAAACAATTAATAAAATTAAATAAAAAGCCAAAAACATGGTATAAATATATTTTAATATTTATTTTCACATATGCATTAAAGTAAAGATAATAACATTTTTATGCAATAACAGCCAAATTCAAATACATGCTAATGGATGCATGCCATTAATTGCAACTATATATTTTTTTTGGGTATTTTTTCTTGCTAATACAATTATTTTCATTCTCCTGAAATTGTCTTCTTCTCTATAATTTGTCACTTATTTAAATATTTTTTGAAATCTATTAAAAAAAAATGTTAGTTTTTTTTTTTAATTGATAACCTAATTGAAAAACAAGACTTGATTCATTTTTTTTTTCAATTTTTTCAGAGTTAAAAAAGTTTTATCGAAATGCTTCAGTGGTATCATCTGATGGTAATGCTTGTTACTAAGTGATATTAATTCAGCTTTTAGTAAAGTGCAAATAATTTATCACAATATCTTTATTTAGGCCAATAAATATGTAATAAATTTATGAAATTAATTTTTTTTCAGCAGGGTGGTTTGAAATTAACCTTGATAAAAAAAAATTGCGAACACCTCATGGAAATATTTTTAAAGTTCCAAGTGAACCTTTAGCCTATGCTGTGGCTACGGAATGGAATTCGCAAGACAAATTAGTCAACAGGCAGTCAATGCATTTGGTATAGTTGTTAAATTGTTTACTAATGTATTCACAATGAATAAATAGTGCAGTTATTATAAAATTAAATAATATTATTATCTCTTCAAATTATTTGTATTATTTTCCCAGTTTCCTTAAGATAAGGTTATTAGACTTTCAAATTAAATGTTTTTTTAGACAGTGCTTTGTAACACAGCCTTGGAAAATCCTACACATAAAACACGTGAACAGTTAACATCAAACATCATCCACTCTTTAGAAACAGATACTGTTTGGTAATTTTTTCTCTGCTGAATTTATTTTATTAATGCTGACTTGTAATGATAATAAAGAAACAAAATGTCTTCTACATTCAGGTGTTAAAAGATTAAAAACAATTAATAGATGAGCTTGATGGCCAGATTTAAATCTTGGCGATGGTAGTTCTGATTACTTGTCATTGTCTTTTTAGATAGGGACTACAGTAGTTAATCTTTGCTTTTAGAGGATCTGAAGTTAGATTTTCTTATTTAAGTTCTGTTATATTTTTGATCTAAAAAAAAATGGGAACAGAGTATCAGAATTTTTTTTTTTGAATGGTTTGCAGAATTGAAAAATAAAAATGTGTTGCTTTATTCTAAAAGAATTGTAATTTTATATACCTGTTTTTTTTATAATTAAATTAGGTTTTTGGGTGAATAAAATCATTAATTTTTTTAATATAAATGGAAGATTCCATTTAAGCAGTAAAATCAGACATATTAATTATTCAGATAGACAGATTATTTCCACATACCTTTCTCTTAACCAGTTACAGACTTACTGAACCTACAGAATTGGAGAAACTTCAGCAAGAAAAATGGGATCCCATTATAGTGTGGGCTGTGAAAAGGTTATAAGCTTTGATGCTAAGTGCACTAAGTCTTAGTTTATCATAGTTTTTTTCTTTTCAGTCTTTTGGAACATCACATTTTTTAAACGCTTCATCTAATTTTTTTTCTTTTTCAGGCATGGCCTAGAAATTACTCCAACTTGCAGTATGGCCCCACCTTTAGTTAGCCCTGAATCTAAAGAAATAGTGAGGCGGCATTTGTTATCATACAGTGACTGGGGATTATTTGGTGAGATTGAATTTTTTTACTTTTTGTGGTCCCACCCCATTCTTATAAATACATGTATTCACTTTTTATATTTTATAACGTTACATAACCAGTATAACATATTTGTCTTCCCTTTATATTAAAACTTTGTTTTTCAATAGAAAAAAAGAATTTAGTATTTTTATGTTTTATATTGAATTTTCTTTTCTAGGTTATCATTATGCTGTAGACTGCATTAAGTCTTTGTTGATTATCATGGCACTAGTAGATAAATATATAAGTATTGAAACTGCAGTAGAACTTGCCAGACTAGAACAAAATTTTCAGGTGATTTTTTTTTTTTTTTGTAAATTATTCTATCTACAATACTATATCACAGTGGTCCCCAACAATTTTCTAGCCTCAAAATCCCAGGAGAAATACACCGATAATAATAATAATTTAATGTTTCTTGGCGGCCCGGAGGTTGTGGACCAGTACTGTATTACATTTATATTGATGCTCAGTATTAATCTATTAACTTATTTTAAATGATAAGCTGTACATTTCTCAACATAGTAGTGTATAAAATGTTTTTTTTTCACTACTTGAATGAATTTAATTGTACATTTAACACCTAAATTCTAAAAGTTTTTTTAGCAAATTTATTTTAAAAGAAATTCATTGTAAATATTATCTTACTGGCAATGAATTTTTCAGACAAGTCGCTGGGGAACCGTAGAGTGGTTTCATGATATTGAACTCTATGAATTGCAAAGTCGCCTTTCAGCTGCCATATTGTTCATTCATTGGTGCAGTGAGAGCACAGTTATAAAGCGAAAAGCTTCAATACCATCTTTCTGACATGGATATTAAATGCCATTGTGTATGTGCTTTTCTTTCTTCATTAAAGTTATTAGTAAAATGTACTTGACATATCTTTTTTTATGTTTTATTTTTAGTGTAATTTAAATTTTGTTTGAAACCTAATCCATTTGATACATTCATTTTTCTGAATCTGCAAAAAAAAAATCGGGGAAAACGTACTCATCAGACACAGCTGCTGTCTGTTTTTAAAATGCAATGACTAACTTAGTATATTCTTCTTTCAAACGTTGCGTACTTAGCCTAAAAATCATTCAAGAGTATTTATTGTGAAAATCAGAATTAAAAATCTAGTTTGTCGGACCCAGTAACTAAAAAATCCTGTTTCTCTCAGATAAACATGAAAAAGCTGTCTTGCCACATGAAAGACTAGGAAATCAAACAAGGTTTATACATGTAGTTATTTTTATGTAAGTGTGTGTGAAGTCCCTGTAAAGATGAGATGAAATCTCTTAAATCCTATAAACCACTAATGGGACGGTTTTTGTGTTATCCTTCTTTCATCCCCACCATAGCCCATGGAGGCACCACAGTAGATATAGTGAGGACTTTAACCATGACCTGAAAATCCATAGGTCTTCAGTGGATATCAAACCAGGGACCCTCAAGTTGACAGTCAGGTGCTTTACCACATGACCGTCAGTTCCCTAAGTAACTCAGTGGCACAAAACATTCTTATCAGATTGACTTTATAGAAAATGTAACCATGCAGATCCCAGTAATTAAATACTGGTACTGAATAAGTTAAATTTATTATTCTAGGATTTCTAATGCAGTAGAAAAGCACTTTTAATAAAAATAAGTTATCATTTATAGTCAATATGTAAAACATGCTTCTGGTTCATTACAGGGGTGGAAACACATGTCTTATACATTATAAAATACTTAGAGAAGCATCATAGTCCATTTATTAAAAATTTTTTAGCAAACCAAAAACATGGCTCAAGGGGAGCTGCACAAAACTCATTAAAAAGCTGCATGTGGCTCATAGAGCCACATTTGGCCATCTCTGATATATTTTATATGGAGCTGGTGCTAAATTAAGAGGTGCATCTTTTATTTTTATGCATTTAGTTGTATGTTAAAACTATTCAGGATTAGATATTATTATCTAAAAAAAAGCCATGTAATATCTGGAATAAGTTAAAAATTAATTGTGTATTTTCAAAAGATTTCTACATACAATAATTAAGAGAAAATCCATATTTAAATTACAATAATAGTAAATTTTATTGATCTCATTCAGTTATTAACACCCTACAAATCAATAAAATAAAACACCAATGACGTGAATTTTTTATAAAATTTCTTCAGCCCAATTTATAATACATGTAGATGAGAAATCAACAATGTTCATGTGTAAGTTTTGCAGTAAGTGATAAGATTCTGTGGTTGAATTCTTCATTTGAATCATTAGACATAGAATAGACTGTTGTGCCAAATTTCAAACTAAAATTTATTTACAGTTTACAGATACTAAAATATGGACATATCTGCATTAGAAATGTATTAATTGCATTAACTAAATTGAATTGTTAAAGAAAAAACAAACAAAAACATGTACCTTATGACCTGTATAACATGAAAATATACATAAAGTGTCATTTATTGCTAGTCTCACTTGATTCTGTCGTAACCCCAACAGAAAATCTGGCTGCTTTTTCACAAGCTGCTGTCACATCTGCACCAGACATGCGAACACAACTTCCTTTGAAAGTAACTTTAGATTTAGCTCCCTAGAAAATAAATGAATTTTCTATAATTGACAATTATATTCAAGGTTCTTCAAAAGTTTTTCATCGTTATTTAGTTAATGTCTCTTTAGCAAAAGAAAGTTAATTATTTTGTTGAATTCTAAAAATATATTTTTAAAATGTTTATTTAAAAAAATTATTCTGTAAAGAATTAATAATGTAACTTTCTCTTTAAATTTTTTTTATGTCCTTTATTCCAAAAAAAAAAGTAACACAACACATGTAGTAAGAATACAATCAAACCTTGGTTTGCTTTATTTTGGTATGTAATGTTTTGTAAAATAAGCAACATTTTAAAATATATTTAAACTTGTATTTACTGTTTACTTAAGAGAAATCCCTCACTTCAAAGGAAATTAGAAAGGAGTGTAAAATGTGAAGACAGCTGGAACTTTTTTGTAAACAAACAACACCTGAATAAGACTAGCAGTGAAAGCAATGAATGACAATGCGGGGGTCATCTATTCCTAAAAATCCTTAAAATGATGCAAAAGCAAGCAGAGCCACTCTTAGGTTTATGAGGGCCCTAGACAAAGAATATTAGATTATTTTGGTGTCCTAGGCAACAGTACTTGGTACTTGCATCACATTTTACAGGAATTTATACTAGAAGTGGCCGGGGGGGGGGGGGGAGGGAGGCCTAGGTGGTTGCTTATCCATATGACTGGCTCTGGTGACAAGGTACCTTTTTAATAAATACATGTACAAGATTCCTGTGAAATGACACATAACAGTGTTTCTGTTAGTAACAGTGAAAGAAGTACACAGAAATGAATAAATTTGATTTTACTTCATATTTCATTTAAATAATGATAAAAAAAAGGTAATTTGTGTATATTTTTGCAATTAATGAGTGCAGTTCTTGAACTAATTATGATCTCAGCCCAAGGTTTGACAGTATTTCATTTGAGCGAATTGCAACAGCAACAGAAACATTAAACCAATTATATGAATGTTTGAAATTATTTATTTTAACTGTTTTTGTTTTTAAATAAAAATGACTTACAGAAACTTGTTCAGTTGCTTGATAATTTAAAGTAAAAAATATAATAAGCAACATGAAAAAAAATATAAAGGCTTTTGGTAAAGACTCCATAGTAAAGGAAGATTTTATCAGACATCTAAAATATGAATATGTTAATTATTTTTCAAAACCAAAATGTAAAAAGAAGGAATTGTGGTAGTGTATTGATGTAGTAAGCAATATTACTAAACCAAAAGTAGTTGAGACCCACTGCTCTAATCAAACATTTACAGTTTTATTTATTTAGAGATAAAATACACCATTAGCTTTTATTTATGGGGTCAACTGATGATTTGCTAGAAAAAAAACGCAAACCAATGACAAACTGGAGATTATTACAGAGGCACTCACCAAGGCTGACATCAAAGGCATCTACCTCATCCCTTAAATGGTCAATGAGATGATTTATTTCAGTCACTCTTGAACGATTTCGTTTGATCTCCTCCTCATTGTGGATTGCTGTTATCATATTTTTCAGCCAATTGTTGATTCTGGTTACAATGTCATCCTCCTTGTTGTCAATTTTGAGCAAATGGACATCATGTGATGAGGTCACTGCGTTGATGACTGTATCTTTGTCAACAAGAAGCTTTGTGTGATCGTAAACAAGAATGTTTATGATAAAACAAAGGTTATCCAACAGAAAAAAGGTTTAACAGTAAGTCATTATATTGCATACATAGCTCAGGTCTTGATATACCAAATGATTTGGAATTCAAATCGTTTAGACATAGAGTAGATAATAATATGGCAAACAATTTGAGAGTTAATAATCAAAAATAAACATCAGTGATGTGATTATTTTTTTAAAGAATACTGTTTACTTATTTACCATGAGAATTACTTCACTTTACATGTAAATGTTACATAGTTCTTCTAATTCTTCTTTGGAGTACTTCTCTCAGTACTATTTGTTAATAAGCATTTTTTGCTTAGTCTTATGAATACTAGGCATCTGGATAATACTTGCACTGTAGCAATATTTCACTTTAAAAAGTTAGCTCCCTTTCAACTTTTCAAATTCAATATTTTCAAGAATAGGTTTTTATTTGTTTGTTTTTTTAAAGTATAGTTACCATTTTTAGATCTTCAGAAATATTGTCCTCTTTTTTTTTTGGCTGATTTTTCAGGAACTGGAGCTATATTGCACTAAAGCATTACATTTCATATATTTTCAGAAAAATAAAATGTATAGTTTACCATTCTTAGATCTTCAGAAATGTCTTCCTCCAGTTCATTTTTGGCTGATTTTTCCAGGGCAATGGTTGCACTTTCAATCATTTTTTCATGATGCAGATTTTCTAGTTCTCTTGCCTGAGTCAGATAAGCTTGAACATTCTCTATAAATACACTAACCATATCTTGCATATTGCGGTCAAAATCTTTAATAACTTCCTGTTTCAAAAATTAAGATTTTTCTGTCAAAGATCTCAAAAATAACAGCCAAATGACAATAAAATTTGCTTACGATAACTAAAGAAATTATTTTTTTTTCTTTTACAAATATTTAATTATAACTTACAAACAGCCTGATAAGATATAATTTAGAAATATCCTCAGTGAAGTAAAAAAAATTAACGTACTCAATTTATATTGCAAACGTTGCTATAAAGTAAACTTTAAAAGATGTCCACTGCTTCAATTTGGTATATACTAGGCATAATAATGTCTTATGTAAAAAAAAAATGCATTCAATTTTCTAGAAAATAACAACTGCTTACCTCTAATTGATCTACTAATTGTAACTCATATCCCATTAATTTGTCCCATAAGTCATTGATTAACTGTGTGTACTCAATAACTTTGGCCTCTGTAATTTTTACATCATTTAAATGCTGCAGCTCTATGAGTATCTAATGAGTAGTAGAAAGAAATAAAATATAATTTTTACTCATAAAAACATGTTAAAAAAAACATTTGCAACATTTGAATTAAAAAGTACATAAAAAAAAAATTATTATTGACCTTCTTTTTCTTCTTATTGAAGTCTGCAATGATTTTCATGCATTCCTGTTTATTTTCTTGTTTGGCTTCATTGACACATTCCCAGAACATGTCCACCTCAGCTTTTCTTTTTTCATATTCTACAAGGCCAAAGTTAAATAGCTCTAGACAAACAGTAGCCAATTTTTCTCTGTATGTAATATCAGTTAAGGTAAACATTTAAAACCCACTTCGAATAGAAAACTAAATAAAAAAAAGAGAAACATATTTAACTGTTTTGATAATTCAATCTGAAATATTGGAGAATAAAATGCATGAATGGCAATAAAAAGATTTGAGATCATTAACTCATAAAAGCATTCTAAATGACTTCATTAAATGACTATTAAGGATTGAAAAATATATGTACTTAAAAAATACTTTTTCATAATATTCTTAAGAATATTGTTTATTTGATAGCATAAAATGACTAGTTTATTAAATTACTGCTGTTAATTAAATCTTTAAGTTCCTATCAAATTCACAAATTACATTATTTGTAGAAATAAATAAATGTATTGTTCAAAATGGTTGCAAAGGATATAATTTAACCATTTCATCAACACCTGGAATCTCATTCAGTTTATTTCCCTCAGGGTCATCAGCATACATTTCTTCAAACAACTTGTCTGTGTTAAGATACTCCACATATGCCTCCTGATAAGCACAGAATATCAAATAAATAGTTGACAGTGTGTCGAAACAATTGCAAAGGAGATAACTTATACCTAAGCAATACATTTTAGAGCAAAAAAAAAAAAGTAATTAGCATTATATAATAACTTTTTTAATCTTCATGACAGATATTTATCAACAAAGAACCAAATATTTTTTTTAATTTATGAAAAAAAGGAACCATTTGTCTTTGAATTTCTTTGGCTTTTTTCTCTTCAACTTCTTCTGAAATTTTAGCTTTGTTATCCTTATCAATTTGTTCTTCAACCTGGCTTTGATATTTTTCATATGCAACCGCCTTCTGTGAAAAAAAAAAAATCAGTGCACCATTAAACACTATGTTAAGATGATGTATTTAAATATAAGAAACAACCTTTTTTTATTATGAATAAATAATTGTACTCTGATGGAGTGACTTTTTTGTTTGTGAAGATGTATAGATAAAAATGCATTGCTTACTGTTTGCTGATCAAGCAAACGATAATCAAGAAACTCTAGATTGGGAAGAAATGCAGCAACATACAATTTAAAATTTTCCTCTGAACTGACAGGATTATTCGCAATATTTAATGTTTTCAAATTTGGAAATCTTCGTAGATACTGAATCTGTAAAGAAACAAGAGATAAAACTAATTTTTAATTGGTTAGTGTTCTCTACTAGTTATAAGTATAATAAGAAAAGCAAACAATGTTTACTGCTTTTTACCAGTGGTTTCAAACCTTGATGTACTATTCTATTTAAGACAGTAAACTGGTTTCAGGGGGAATGTGAATGGTTCACTTAGTTGAAATTTAAACAAATTGGATTTGTGGACATGTTCCTTTCTTTTTTTCAATTGATGTTTGACAATCTATCTAAAAATGTAAAGGGTACAGTGTCATGCCTGAAATTATAAATAACTTTTGAGGGCCACAGCTATTTCATCTATGTTAGTTGTCAATGATAATGAATTGAAAGATACACACAAATTATGCTTAGAAATTCTCAGTGTAGAATAATCAAAATCATAAAAAAAATATCCAAAAGACTTTTTTGCTTTAAGTTCATCATATTTCAAAAAGGTAATAATATTTAATAGTAATAAGTAACATTAAGTCCAGTAGTGTACACAGTTGAAATAACATTTTAAAACTTTTTTCTTGTACATACCACAGTTGAAAAATTGTTTACTTACATCTTTCAAATCTTTAATTTCATTATTTCCGATGGAGAAAACATGTAAATTTTTCTGTGCATCTAAATTCTCTATCTTGCTTATATGGTTATTATACAATGTCAAGTCTTGCAGTTTAGTGAGATTTTCCAGTCCCTCTATGACTTCTATATTGTTAAAGGACAAGTCTTCAAAAGAAAAAGGCAAATTAGAATGTATAGGAATAATTTATTATACAAATACAATATAATCAATTGATCCGTAACTTACCAAGCCACTCTAAATTGACAAGAGCATCTAACCCTTCAATTTTCTCTATAATGTTGTTATCTAGTTGCAGTCTTGTTAATGATCCAAAGTCCCATAGATTATCAATTCTAAGAATGTCTGTTTTGTGATAAAAAAAAATGTGTAAGTTACATTGACATTCCTATCATAAATATCAGACTCTTTTTCCCCTCAAATATTCTGCAAGTGCTTCTAAATTTTCTCAGTCCATAAAATAATTAAGGGGCCATCCATAAAAGACGTCCACCAATTTTTTGCTATTTTTACCCCCCCTCCCCCCTTGTCCACATTTGTCCACTTTTAACTGGACCCCCTCCCCCCCTCCTCAGTTGTGGACGTCCAAAACATAAAATTTACCGAACATGAATTAATGAATATTTCGAATTTTTAAATTGGGAGAATGTAAACAATATAAAGAGTACATATTTACAAACATTTTTTTCAGAAATTCAAAATTCTAAATGTGAAAAAAATTACTGTTTAAAACATTTTATTGAATTATAATTAAAAAATGCAAAGCATTAAACCACAATTATTCAGCGGGATTGAAATTCCGATTGCAGCCATTCAAACATATTTCGTATGATGACTACATCTGTTGGTGAATTTTCAATGGCCGGTTCAATCTCCTTGTCTGATACTTCTGCCTCATCATGTTCACAAACAGAAATATTGTAATGGACGACCTTATGTTTTTTCATTGCCACCTGTGATGGGAAGTATTTGCCGCAGAAACACATTCGCTTGGGAATTTTTCCAGCCACTGATGGACAATAGAGATCAAAAGGCATGCTACTGTAACTGTGATCGGGCTCCAGACCAATCAGTGCAAGCCTCTGAAACAGTGATCCATAAGTACCACTACTACTCCCGATAGCTGCAGCCATGACGCCTTCTTCATGACTAACAAAAGGTACAAGAGCTGGAATGAAACGTTTGGGAAATAGTTCATTATAGTTGGTTCGTCTTGCTCCACAGTATGTTACATCATTACATTTGATGATCTGCAGAAAATATTGAGACTGTTGGACATGATTCCAACATCAATTCACAGAGGGAGATGGAAGAAATGTGCTTGTGCTGCTTGGTTCAACATACTGTGCATGCACATCATAGCCATCAATGCCAGCCTGACTCCAAACTTCAGCGAGTATTTCTCCAGCCTTTTTAAAGTTTGCTTTTTCCAGGTTTTGGTCTATAGTTTTACCATTTGCATCCAAATGGGACCCAAAATGATCATGAGGAAGAATGAGGCCTGACAGGTCATGAGACAATGGGGCCATTCGTCGTTCTACCGCATTGTAGGCACTGTGACCCGGGGCATGACAGGCTATAAAAAAAGCATCAAGATTGTGCTTGGTAAACAATTTATATGCAGTGTTCAAAGTTTTTGGATAACGTGGGTTCTCGTCTTGGCCTCCGTCAACAGTAATAATGCATCCACCAATTGTTCATGCCACATTCTTGAAAATATCCTGAGACAAGTACATCAAAATCCGCAACATGTGAGGCAGCAGTACTGGAGTCATGTTTACCATTCCTTATTGATATAGATGTTGGTCCAGAATAGGTCACACTGCCATCCTTGATAATACATGCAGCATAAACTGAAGGTATTAGTTTATGCCTATCTGCCACAACCCAATCATGGTCAGGCAAATGGATACGATATTCCAGATGCATTAGAAGTAGTGCCTGTTTCGATGCAGCTGGAAGGCCCAAAGGAACTCAAGCCTTGTCGCCCTGGCTAAGAAAGAATGTGAACTGACTGCCCATCAATACTGCCAAATTTTTTTTATTGTAAAGAGCGATAATAAAATTAGTTAAAATAAAAATGAACAATAAAAAAAATTAAATTTGAAATTAAAAATATTTACATGTGAAAAAAAAACCTTTTGTGCCGACACTACAGTCGCCATTTTGTCTGTTTCGTTTTAACAACATGTATCTGTCGGCATACTTCTGACAACTTTTAAATAATAAAACGGCTTCCGATTTCTATGACTCTTTTGTCATTAAACTGGAATTTTTTGCAGTACATTTATGCAAAAACAATACATTGTGGACATCCACTGTCCTCAACCCCCTCCCCCCCCCTTGTCCACTTTAGTCCACTTTTTGCTGAACCCCCCCTCCCCTTTGTGTGGACGTCTTTTATGGATGGCCCCTAATCTATATTATATCTATATATTTTTTATGTCACTGACACTGTTCTTCATTAAGAGCAGCCCTGGCTGCATGAACAACATAAGTAATAATAAATACTAAGATTAAGATGTAAATATTAATTCATGTTTCATTTCTGGAATCATGAAAAGTATATGAATAAAGTGAAATTTCACATACAACTTTTATTTCAATTAATTAAAAAAAAAAGATTCTTTTAATGAAATTACTCAGATACTCCAGTCTTAGAGACAGAACATCACATAAATTGATGCCCTCTTTTTTTGCTATTTTCCCTGCTTCATCTTTTGGTCCTTGTTCTTCTACAGCTTTTTGTAACATTTCATCATCAATTACTGATGGTTCAACTGTATCATACAGCCGACTCATTTTTTGTTAAATTTAAAAGTTCCTAACAAAAAGAGAATAAAATAAGCTAAAATATGTTCAAAGTTAGAAAATAAAAGCTGCTTTTGATACAAATATTAAAATCTAACATTATACATCATAGGTTGGAGCCGCCATATATGAGGTTGGTTGATGAGAGCCACATTGTGGTATTTTATATAGTTATAAGATACTGGACAAAGCTGCTCCATGGTCAATTAAAAAAGGTTATGTAAAAAAATGAAATATAGAAAAAAAGGATCAATGAGAGACACATTTGCCCATCATTAGTATTATATAATAAGTCTTAACGAATGTAAAAGCAAAATTTTAAATATAGCTGTACAACAATGAAAAATCTTTTCTCGTGTCTTTATTTTTCACTTCACACTCATTGACGCAAAATAATTAAATTCACTAAATTAATTTTTTAAATTAAAACGTGTGTTCTAAAAATTATTAGACAAAAAGTACACAGCAGTCAGAGCATTGCTCCTTTTGCATATGCAAGGTTGAGACCCTGACCACGAAAACAAGATGCAGGGTAATATTTAGCCACCAAGTACAATAAATTAACCACTATTACTAGTGTTTAAATTAGGTGTTATTGAATAGTCGATGTATGATGGAACATTGCATTAAAAACTAAGAGGCAATTACTGCGAAAATATAGTTTAAAGATGTTCTTGTTAAACACGCAATTAAATTAAGTAATTTAAAAATATACCTTCTTAGTGTATAGCTTAGTTAAAATTTAATAACTTAGCAATTCTTGATAATAATTTGAAACGATACGCGATGACGCCGTTACCCTGACTTCAACTGTTTCCGAAATTCAATTAATAAAAAAATGTAATTTTTTAATACGTTTGTGACAGAACAAATAAAAGTTTTGAACAGTATATTCTCCCAGTATTTTAGTTTTACGAATGAATGCATTTTTTAAATTTAATATTATTTTGTTAAAATATAGTCACTTGTTATTATTACGAAACATTGCTAATTCAAGTAATTGTTTTTTTTTCGGCTTTAGTGCTCTATTTTTATTTATTTATAAAATACAAAATTGGGAGTCGGGTAAAGTCGGGTTTAAAACACTATGAGGTCCACAATAGAAGTTTATTACAATTTTATTTTCAAAAATATCTAAAATGGCAATCACAGATTCTGTTGTATGGCATGCTTTTATACCTAAGCAGCTTCTTATTGATTGTGTAATGAATGCTTTTTTAATTGGCACTATAGTTCATAAACGTTCATTTATCTGTATTCATGGAATCCAAGAAAAGGATAAGGGTCATAAGCAAAATGAAATTTCAAGAAATGACTATGTTGGCATGTGGCAAATTGTGAAGGATCGAAAAGCGGAAAGATATATGTCCCAAAACATGCTTCTGGTTAACGCAAAAAAAACTCATGACAACAATATATTTCCTATGCCTATTGAAGCAAAATTTATCTCGCAACAGTTAAAAGTACATCCAGTTATATGCATTTTTTATGATCCAAGTGAATTAAAATCATCCTTTGTATTACTGAAAACTCAACCTCATGGATTTGATAAAAAACTGTGTTTTCAGGAAGAATGCAAAGTTTCTCATGATTTTAAATGTGCAAATAACACAGAAATGTTTTCAGAAACTATTGATGGCAAAGATACAAGTCAGTCATTTTGTTCAGAGGAAGGCAGTTTTGATGATTGTATGGTCAATAAAAATTGTGTTATTTCTTTATTGAACAATATTCATTGTAAACCTTGTATAACAGCAAAAGATCAAGGAATTAAAAATTTTTTGGAGAAGTCCAGCAATAATAGGGAAATATTATTCAATTTTTTGGCTCAACTCTGTTTAAAAGTAACGCTGTTCTTGGTATATTTAAGTCGTTTGGTCAGAAGGCCGTTATTTATTGGGTAATACTTTTATTAATATTTTTTAAGTGTAAATTTTAATAAACGGCTTATACATTTTAGTTTCTTTATGTATATTCATAAATTTAATATTCATTTACATGGCCAACTCTTCACAAAATTTGTATGTTGAGTTCAAGTATGAGTATATAATAGTTAATGTACTATTTATTGCTGATATTTACTATGAATTACTTTGATGTAAATTTATTATTGACAAATAACATTTTTCTTTTAATTTTATTTCAGATCAAAACTAATTCAATGGTATTTTCCTTGGTTACCTAAGATCTTAAGGCCGCCATCTATTTTTATTCACATACAGAATCAAGTTGCTCAGTTTGATAAAATTTTACAATTTTCCACAACTGATGCTTTTAATAGATTTCTGTGAGTTGGATTCTGTCATTATTTTTTTTTGTTAATGTCATACATATTGTGGGAGCAATGTGAGGATTGTGGATCAAAAGTGAGAAATGTGTTATGTGGGAACAGTATGGGTTATTGTGGATTATTATTATTATACTAGTTGCAAGTACCCGGCTTTGCCCGGGTTTAAAATAAGGTTTTCTGTTTACCTTCTGTTTTCTCCCTACCCCCTCTCTCGCTTCCTCTCTCTCTCTCCCTCCCTCCCCCTCTCTCCCTTTCCCTCCCTTTCTCTCCCTCTCTCCCATCTCCCTCTCTCCCCTCTCCCCCTCCTTCTCTCCCACCGTCCATCCTCCCTCCCTCCTCCTTCCCTCTCTCTCCCTCCCTGCCCCCTCTTTCTCTTTATCTCTTCCTCCCATTTCTCCCATCCTCTCCCTCTCTCCTTCCCTCCCCTCTCTCCCTCCCTAACCCCTCTCTCCCTCCTTTCTCCCTCCCTCTCCTTTCCATCTCTCTCTCTCCCTCCCCTTCTCTCCCCCTTCCTCCCTCCCTCATTTCCTCTCTCTCCCTCCCTGCCCCCCTCACTCTTTATCTCTATCCCTCCCTCTCTCCCAACCCCCTCCCTCCCTCCCCCTCTCCCTCCCTCATTTCCTCTCACTCCCTCCCTGCCCCCCTCACTCTTTATCTCTCTCTCTCCCTCCCTCTCTCCCACCCCTCTCTCTCCCTCCCTCCCCTCTCTCTCCCTCCCCTACCCCCTCTCTCCCTCCCTTCCTTTCTCTCTCCCTTTCCCCCTGCTCCCTCTCCCATCTCCCTCTCCCTCCTGCTCCCTCTCCCATCTCCCTCCTTTTCTCCCCCTGTCCATCCCCCTCCCTCCTCTCTCCCCCTCCCTCCCTCCTACCCTCCTTTCCTCTCTCTCCTCCTGCTCCCTCTCTCTCTCTTTCTCTTTCTTTATCTCTCTCTCCCTCCCCCCCCTCTCTCTCTCTCTTATTATTATGGCTTCACACTTCTTCTAAAATCCTTCTTCATTCCTTTATCTTCCTCAAACTGTAAAAATCAGAGAGCATGAAAAAACATCAACAATTCTTTGCATCACAAAGGCACAATACAGCACCAGCGCGCAAGTTCTATTCGAACATCGGGAAATGACGTCACAGAGGAATTTTATTTATGGCGCCGTCAAGATTACTTTAATATAGTAAAATACTAAAATAAAAAAAAATTAATTACAATTAAACTACCCATCGAGATGAAACGAAACCTGTCCTACAACCTTCCCCATGTAATTATGTGTATGTGTAACAAATTTCACATTATTTGGTTATCTGGATCTTGAGTTATAAGGGAACAGACAGACAGACAGACAACAAATGCCTCTTATAATTATTATTATATGAGGATTATGGAAATAATGTGCAGACTGTTTGAATAATGTGAAGATTGTGAGAACAATATGACTCAAAAATGAGGGTTTTGAAAATAATGGGGGTTGGGGTGGGAGGCAATGTTCCCTCTAAGGTGTGGTATGAAGTGAGCAAAAAATTTTGTCTCTGAGCGACATTTTGTTTGAGTCCAAAATTTGTGAGCGATTTAAGCGATGTCGTCCGTCAGAGTGAGCGATTGTACGTGTAGTATGAGCGACGCTCTGAATTCGTGTGAGCGATCGCTCACGCGCTCAG
Organism: Bulinus truncatus; assembly: GCA_021962125.1. NCBI lineage: Eukaryota > Metazoa > Mollusca > Gastropoda > Planorbidae > Bulinus > Bulinus truncatus. Next base: position 1,076,444 of record JAGDYQ010000067.1, on the reverse strand, counting down.
CTTAGAGGGAACATTGGTGGGAGGGGCGGCTGTTGAAATAATTTGGGCATTGTTGGAACAATATGAGGATTGACTGAATTGTGAGAAAAATGTTGGGATAAAATATAACAGCTTAAAATGTATGCTTAGTAATTGAGATTATAATTTTAAATTTAGATAATAACATTGAACTTGGAACTTAAAGCAAACTTTTTAAAATATTGTCAATAATTAACTGTGGCAAAATACAAAAAAATGAAGACTAGCTTAATCTAGAGAGAATCAAGAGTGTATTTTATGTTGCAAATGAAATCCTGAATAAAACTGATTAATACATGTTAGTTTTTGTATATTAAAATACATTTAAAACTAACAATTTATTTGTAGATTGTACAACTGTTGTTGTCAGCAACTTGTTGACATGTTTTTAGGAGTGAGCATTATTTTTCTGGTAACTCAGGCAGGACAAGCTGATTTCATAGCTTCATTGATAATGCAATGGGCAGATGTAAGTGGAAAGTAATTTTTTTGTCTTTTTTTTTTAATTTAGTATATGATTTTGTTGCACCCGGGCATTTAGCAGTATTTTGTGTATCAAAACTAATTTATTAATCAAAATTGTTTGATGGGGCATAATGTTTGGAAATTGTATTATTTTTTAATCATAGCAAATTCTATGATTTTAATTTTTTTAAATTAAATGTATAATTTTTTGTGAGTTATTATTTTTGTAATTTTCAGGAAGCTGCACTAAATTTAACTGCCTTGGTGAAGTGGCTGATGGGAGCGCCTGCTGGGCTCAAACTCAATGCACAGCTAACAAAATTTTTAGGTCATTTTTTCATTTACCATATCTATCTTTGGTCAGGTAAACATTCTTTTTCTAAAATTCCTCATTAAGGGTTACGTTAATTAATAAATATATAAATGAAAAGAGTTTTATAAATTAAAAAGTTTAAGTTTCTAGTTTGTACATAAATGGTACTTTGATAATTAAAAAAATGTTTTATAGTATTATTTCATATTTTTTGCTCTATTAAAAATTCTCTTATGTATAGTTTACTTGTAGTTATTTATATTTTTTTTTTGGAGAGTGAGGTAAAAATTTAATTGATCCATTCTGTTTATTAGGTTATCTATCCTATTTGAAGCTGGTTATGTCATCTGTTATCTGGTACAGTTCCTTTCTTGGTATATGGGGTGTGTCAGCACAGCTTTGTTTTGTACAAGATGTGATTTCCATGCTAACTGTACACATCTATTGTTTCTATGTGTATGCTGCCAGGTGAAGTCTTAGCTAATATTACTTAAGTCCTTTTTGTTTAAGTACACTGGAAAATTCAATTCTTGAAATCTCTGACTTTTCATAGATATAATTTGTATCATTGTTGTACCACTTTTATTTATTTTGTTGATTTTTAATTTCAGAATATTTAACCTGCAGATTTATACACTTCGCTCCTTGTGGAGGTTGTTTCTTGGCAAGAAGTGGAATGTCCTGAGGTCCCGTATTGATTCTGCTCCATACAACACAGATCAGCTTTTTGTTGGGACATTAATTTTCACAGTGCTTATTTTCTTGTTACCAACAACAGCCCTGTATTATGTTGTATTTACATTCGTGAGTTGAAGTTTTTTCACTCCAATTCTTAGACTATATTTAAAAAAAAGCAATTGATCACTTAGTCAGAAAAAGATATTTGATTTATTTATGTTGTCAAAATATAAAAATGTATACTGTAGTAAAATTCAAATATAATTTTATTTTATTTTTAAAACAGCTTCATTTACTAGTGCTTCTCGTCAAAGGCTGTCTACAAAAGATCGTGAGAGTGATAAATTTAACTCCAGTTTTCACTTTGATTGCCAGAGTTTTTGTCCCCAAATGGGTAGCTGGTGAGTATTCATAATCTAGTCCATTGGTGTTCTAATGACCTATGTGTTGGCCACCCCTGATAAAGAATTAAAAATGTGAAATATAGTGAAATGTTGCTATAACTAAATTGCACTTAATTCATTTTAGGTAAGATATAAGATATTTAAGTAATCTTATTAAAATAGTACAAAGTTATTGTTGTTAATGTATAAGTAAAACTGAAACTGCATTTAACTAAATGTTTTCTTTTCATGAAATTTGCATAATATAAAATTAGTACAAAAAGTTAATTAAGGGAGCTAACACCATTAAATTTTTTTTATGTGTGTATACCTGACCCCCCCCCCCCCGCTTTATTATTTCATATGTGTATTGCAAATACCTTCTAAATTATTAAATACATGAAATGTAAAAAAGAATTTTTTTTTTAAACATGATGCATTTTTAGTTATATTTATAAATAGTTTCCCCAACCCTAACAAAAACATCACCATTTTTTTAACTACATGTATAATGTTAATTATCATCTTTGCGAAATGCGATCTCAGTTTTCATAAAAAAATTCTTACCCCAAGCAGGACCACTAGACCAAATTTTACTGTAGATATACCATAGCGTCATTCACAAAAATATTTCCTGTATGACACATCACTTGGCTTGTAATAATGTCTGTAATTTTTAAGCTTGACTGTCCCTCCCCCTCAACTCCACACTCAGCACTTAATTTTGGTATGGGCTCATTGACATATTACTCACCATTTTTTTTCCTTCAGTTATACAGTACCTCCCCATTTTACTAGTCCTTAACCATGTGCCAACACTACAGCATTATGTAATAAGTGAACCCCACTATTGATTTCCTCTCCCTCGCAACGTGTGGTGCTAAAAATGCTTCCCCCCTCAATCTGTAAGCTTTCCTACACTGTCAATATAGTAAATAAATATATTTTTTTCCCTACTGATCTTAAATTGACCTCTGTGCTGGGGTTTAGTATATTTTTTCCCTTCACGTGTGGACTTAAAAATCTCCCCAACTCCATCTATCCCGCTCATTATTTTTGTTATCTATTTTTAGCATGCTGGGCTCAAGCCAACTTTTAAAAACATTTCTAATTTGTGGAAAAATTTTGGTTTAAGGCTTTATTTTTTTAGCAATACTGAAATAAGGAATTTGTTACGAGGACAAATTTAACAGATGCTTTATAAGCAAAGGGGAAAAAACTCAAAAGAAATTGGCTGTCCAGAAAAATTTGTTACACTGGCATTAATTTCACTGTATTTTTAACAGAATTATCTTCATTTAACTTATAATTTTTTATTGATTTATTAAGATGTTAAATACTACTGATTAAACCAATTATTTTTTTTTTACTTTTTCAGGCTGTGTTAGATTTAAAATAAAATATTTCACTGATGACTCCAAAACTTTAGTACTTTTTATGCAGGTAAGTAAAAAATGTCAGGAAAAAAGTAAATAAAAATATTTTATGTCATTTCGTTCAGTTTGAATTTGAATCTATAATGAAATTTGCATATTTTTATTGTTGAATATCATTTAAAATTTTTTTTTTGCCTAAACTTAAATTCCTTTGATGTTTACTTTTAGAATTTGCACCATTCTCTTTAACTAATTGCAGCCAAAATTTTTTTTTTTTAATTTTGGCTTTTAAGACTTAGTACCTCTTTCTAAAAAAAACACTTTTCTTTTTTACCCACACAGACTTGTGATATTCCCTTGACACAGTTGTTTTCTTTAACATCAAAATGGATGTGTTCACTAGCTCCTCCCACACACTCATGGAAGGAATGTTTGTCTTACCTAGTCACTGGGCAGCTGATATATCCTTGGATTGCACCAGACAAGACTAAAAAATCTTAATTTTCTGACATTGATGAAAAGACTGCTATTAGAAGCTGTGAAACTATTAATTTATTTTTTTTTACTTTTTAGTTTTGAAATTGTATATACATGTATCAAGTTTGAATTTAATATGAAATATATATGTCAATATAGAAAACTGAAATGTATACATAAAGCTCATCATTTTGTTATTTGCAATTACATATTTTTATCTAACTTATCTTATTTTTACTGTAATTCTCTTAATAAGTGATTTTAACCATGGTGCCTTCAAAATATTTTTTTAAATAATTGCATTTTTTTTTCATAATTTTGAAGGGAAATGTTTTCTTTTGTAATTTTTTAGTTTTATTGTATGATTCCTAATATTTTTCAATATTTCAATTCCACTATAGATATCTATATTTTATTATAGAATGTAAACTAATAATTTCTCTACAAAATCATGCTAGATTTCTCGATTTTTAGATAGTTCTTTATTTATAAAGTGTTTAGCGGGTAAGAGGTAAAAAACACAGTCTCACTGGTCAGAAAGTCTGCCCTAATGTTCACCTGGGATGTAAGCTTGGAGCTGGCTGCTATGATTATAGGTGTGAAGGTCTGCCTTTTGTCTATTTTTCTAGGACATTTATGTAACTGTCCCATATCCAGTTGTGTAATAAAAAAGGGCGAGAAACCAGACCCACTATGTGAGGAATTTCTTAACCTGTCATGTGCAAGCTATAAAAATTACATAATGTTCATTGCACATGCGTAACATGGTTGGCCTTATCAGCATGTAGTTTCAAAACCAAACATGATAACTTATTTTTCCTATTTACGTTTATCGTAACAAATAATGTTAATAAGATTCATTTAAAAATCTATTTTATAAAAAATTTTTTTGCAAAATTTACATTTTATACAAAAAAAAGTTCTCATCTATAATTTTGTTAAATTAAAGTTAAATAATGCTTTAATTAGTTTTTAATTTACAAAGTAAGACATGCTACTAAGACTTAGACTAATGTCGCTCCGATAATGTTATTTGATGGCTGAATGTAGCTAATGAATAGGCTTGAGATATTGGCAGTATGTTTGTAGCTAATGAATAGGCTTGAGATGTTGGCAGAATGTTTGTAGCTAATGAATAGGCTTGAGATGTTGGCAGTATGTTTGTAGCTAATGAATAGGCTTGAGATGTTGGCAGTATGTTTGTAGCTAATGAATAGGCTTGAGAAGTTGGCAGTATGTTTGTAGCTAATGAATAGGCTTGAGATGTTGGCAGTATGTTTGTAGCTAATGAATAGGCTTGAGATGTTGGCAGTATGTTTGTAGCTAATGAATAGGCTTGAGATGTTGGCAGTATGTTTGTAGCTAATGAATAGGCTTGAGATGATGGCAATATGTTTGTAGCTAATGAATAGGCTTGAGATGTTGGCAGTATGTTTGTAGCTAATGAATAGGCTTGAGATGTTGGCAGTATGTTTGTAGCTAATGAATAGGCTTGAGATGTTGGCAGTATGTTTGTAGCAAATGAATAGGCTTGAGACGTTGGCAGTATGTTTGTAGCTAATGAATAGGCTTGAGATGTTGGCAGTATGTTTGTAGCTAATGAATAGGCTTGAGATGTTGGCAGTATGTTTTCAAATCAATGATCCTTTTTTTTTTTAAAAAGACAACAAGTTTTTCAATTTCATGCATAACATTAAAATAATTACAGCCATATAATTACATGATCTTTTCATAATAATCCCAAAGTCTCTATGTAAAGATTTTGCAGGGTACAGCTAGTAATACAATAAAAGTAGATTTTTTTTATAGAGAATTATTTTTTTACAAGCCTCACAAGATTTACAACAATAATATTAATAAAGTTTTTGTCCTCCATCTGCATGACAAAGCCATTTTTTTTATTAAGGCTTTGTGTAACATCTCTGTTCATTCAAGTTCCTAGTAATTTTTTTCCCTTACAAATTATATGAAATTGGTCAATCCATAATCCATTACTAGGAATTAGGCCTGATTTTTAAACCTGATATAAAATATATGATTTGTTAGTACAGATCACAATGAAACAGGTAAAAAGGCTTTTATTTAGCATAAGAATTTTTTGATGAAATTCACAAGATGCTTCAACTAACATTTTCTGACATGGACATAGCTTATAGTACTTATAGGGTATTGAGTACTGTTAGGACAAAGGTTTTAGGTGACATACTTTTATGTTAGTACATGGCCAAGCTTTGGTAAAAGTCAAAAGCAATGACTAACAATGCATGCAATTCCAGAATATCAATAAGATTTTCAGGGTTAAATTTGTAAAGATTTTGTTCAGATTCCAAAATGTTTTAATTTTTGGCCATTTTTTTTTTGGAGGTATGGAGGTATCTTTTAATTTCCATTGATATCAGAGTAAGAATGAGATGTTATTGCTTCAACCTACATTACTGTTTATTTTTTCATGTTAAAAGTTTTAAATATTTGATAAATTCAATTTTTAGAAACTAACTTTGACAGTTTAATGATGCAATTTTGAAAAAACTACAACCATGTTTGATCTCTTTTAATATATAAATCTAAGTTTATGAGCTATGTGAGTTTGAGTAAAGCTATGAAATATTTTGTTATTGATTATCTCAATGTAAAATTAGTACATGTACCTGTTTATAGATATTTTTAATTTACCTGTTTTTCACAAATTTGTTTAAAAGATTTTTTTTATTTTTAAAGAAATAAAAATGATTTCTTACTGCTGAGGTAACCTGTGTTATTCAACATTTTAAACGTCTAGCATCAGACTTATAATTGGAGTAATTTATTTGATTATATTTAATGTACTGTCAAGAATCCTGTTGTAACCTAACTGTACTGAAAATTTTATGTTACACTGGGATTATTTGGTTTATTATGGACAACTTGGACTATAAAACGTTACTTAAGGTATGTTTGTGAATAAAAATTTCAACCAATTGCTTTTTCTCAGTTCATTACCAATATTTTGCATGCTCACTTGGCAAAATGTACTTTTGCTAAATTTAATTACTGGATTGACAAACAATTCATCATAATTTGAAAAAGACTTTTTTTCTATTTAATGGAATTTAAAATGTGAAGAAAAGTTAATATGAAAAAAAAACAGAATGTTAATAACAAATAAAGGAGGTTATTAAAATCATAAAGTGTTTACTTTTTTTTTTTTTTAAATATTTTTTTTATACCGCCATTCCCAGCATGATAGGGTGTAGTGTGCCTACCACACCAGCATTGTTGGCGGCGCTGATGCACGACTGCCATGCCTACAGAGCGGCAGGGTGAATGTGCCCGCTATCATCTGCCGGGATGGCAGAAAAGAGGGTTTAAAGACTCGCCCAAACTGGCCAGACCGGCAGGGTGTGTGTACTGCTGATCGGCCAGAATGGCCAGGCAAGGGGTTTTCCCTGCCACTCGGACAGAGGGGAAGGTGTAATGTGCCTGTACTCTCAGCCCGATGTGAAAACAAGTTCAGAATACCATAAAATTTAATAATGTTTGTATTAAAGTAACTATATACAACCGTGTGAGATGAGCACCTTAGCAAGTCAAGCGGCAGTGCTGTAGATCTGTAAATTACAGTATGTTAACTTTTCGTCTCTTTGTCTTAGCAAAGTCACATATGACGCCCTCAAAGTTTATTTAGATTTCAAATAGCAAAGAAGTACGGGTGCATTCTTGAAAAATATTAAAAATGATGTCGGGGAGGGCGTATGACTTTGAAAGTGCCTAGGGCCTACGATGACCTTAAAACGGCCCTGTCCTCAGTATTCAGTTCATATTGAGGGATTGTGTGGATAGCAAGACGCACAGCCGCCTTTACCCCACCTACACAAATCAAGTACCGAATAAAAGCTCGGTGTACTTGGGGACTTTCACCAGAACCTGAAAAATCCCAATCATTGAGGTTCAGACTCGGGACTCTTACTACAAAGCACCACCACCTGTCTCCACAAGCAAAGTATTCTTGCAATAATAAGTCCTTAAACTTTATTTTATAACAAAGTGCAAGATTTTAAAAAATGAAACTAATAGTTGAAATTGGTTTCCACGCTTTTTGTAAGCCATTATTATTTCTATAAACATTTTTAAGAATGTCTTTTTTAAAAAAGCAACACACATTTATGTGTTTAGTACATCAGTTGATAAAATAAGAAAGTAACAATACAGCTACATATTATTTGTCTTTAGTGTCTCTAAAATTCATTTTGTATGACACTGTCATGAAAACAATTACTATGACGTTTAATAATCTTTATTATTTTATTGCCGGGAATGACCGAGCCGACTTCCTTGCACAGACGATACATGCCTAGGCGCAGCCCGTGGGGTGCGGATAAGAGCTCACTTGAGGCAGCGTGTGCCAAGATCAGGCTCTTTGAGCGAACTCGGTGGTTCTCGAGTTGGAACAATGGGGTAGCGAGGGGTGGACGGGGGTGTGGCTATTATGCTCGTGCGCTACTCACAAAGGGGCGCCTAATGGTATATTTTACATATAATATTATATTTTTTCGAATGGGGGGGGGTAAAAAGGTATTGTGCCCCGGGCGCGAGTTGAGCTCGCTACGGCACTGTTGAGGCCCAAAGTCGATTCCCTTGGCCGGCATTGCAGAGAAGTTGAGGAAACCCTGGTTCATGTGCTTTTGAGTGCCCCGTGCTGGCGGACCACAGGATGAACCAGTCTTTATGGCCTTTGGTCTTTATGGCAGTTCCCAGATGTTGAGAGACACAACGAGTTTGATCTCACGGCTCTGAGATACTAAGTCTCAGCCCACTGTTATCACTGAGAGAGTTCAGAGAGAGAGAGAGAGAGACAGACAGAGACAGAGACAGAGATTCTTCAGATCCACTATTAAAGATGACTTAATGTTTATCCCATGTAGTTGCAGTCTACTAAATCATACCCTTTACTAAATGTCAATTTCACTGTACCAGGTAGTTTTCGCTCAGCATAAACATTAAATCTTTTGAGACGCAGTTGGCGACACTGATAGCATAAATACAGTTATCAATGCAAACCAGAGCGTGGTATTGTCTAATGCCAGAGGAACGATGTTTTCCCAGGTATTGTTATTAATATCATATTTACTTGCAAACTGGGAAGTACTCGTAAAATCTGTGTAATAGACACCAGTACTCGATTTAAGAAAAAACTAGTGCAGGGGATGAAACAAAATTTCTGTAGAGCCGGGGATAAATGTCTATGTTTTCATCCCAGGCAGGGATATATTAGCTAAAGCCGGGGATGACAGTTCTCAGTGCCGGGGCTATCCCCGGCGGTAAATCGAGCCCTGATAGACACCATCTTCATAAGTCACAGCCATTGACATATTATATATAGTATGTCTATGGTCACAGCTTTATAGGCCCTACTTTGCTTGAAAGTCAGCTGAATTTCCACAAGCTACACACACTTCCAATGTTTTTAATGGTTGCTGAACTTGTAATTGTTGCCGATTTCCTCACAGCTACTGATTATCGAATAGATACTGAGCTTGTAATTGTTTATTATATGCATTATTATTAGCTATACATATTACCAGGCCCGTAGCGTGCGGGGGGGGGGGCAGAGGGCCGCCCCCCTGCGTTTTGTCTGCCCCCCTGCTTATTTGTTCTACTTGGTAAAATGTATTATCTGCCCCCCCCCCCGCTATTGCCTGGCCCCTGTTGTAGAATGCCTGGCCCCTGCTGTAGAATGCCTGGCCCCTCCTGTAGAATTTTCACGCTACGGGGCTGCATATTACATTTGCTGGTAACTCATAAATTTTGGTTTAATGCGCGGGGCCAAGGGTTAGTGTCAAATGTGGAGCTTAGAAACGTAGCTGTAGGCTACATACCGTGTCAAGCTTAGGGCGAGTTTCAAGAGTGTAGCTTAGACAAGTAATGTAGGCTACATTATCGTAAAGAATCAATGATCACTACAAGCAGTGGTGTGAATTACATTCGCGCCCCCCCCCCTCCATTTTGGAAACCGAAATATATTAACATGTCTTAGAATATGAACATGCTTTGAAATTCGAACACCCGGGGCGATATTCATGTATTTTTGTACTTATTTACTATTTTTCCGCTGTTCTAAATGCCATTTATACCGGTACCATTTCTCTGTGCAGTGAAAGTATCTGGTAATATTTTTGTTAGTAATTTCTAAGCTTATTTGAAAATTTGTTTTGGTATGTATTTTTTCAAATTTACAAACAACTTCAAATATTTATTATATTAGGGTATACCACAGTAGCGGACTTAAATAGTGGCATCTGGAGACGCGAGGCCATGCGCCTGAGGAGATCTTCCCAGGCGTCTGATGCCCCACTCGAGTTTGAGTGGGTTTGCGCTTGAAAAAAAATGTTTTGTTACTTCGCAACAGCAAAACTAAAAGTTTGTTTCAATAATTACAAACAAGAAATTAAGCCTGTTCCATTCTGGACACAGGACGTGTTAGCGCATTTTCTTGTTATGTATCAGTACGTATGTTACTTTCAGTAAATATTTGTAAATTTTGGAAATGTTTATAAATTCAATTGTGTAATGCATATATCTGTAAAAAAATATTATAAAGACGTTTCTTTATATTTGAAAAAAAAATTATTTTCTCTTAAATCTAACTACAAGTGGTTTGTGGTTACTGAAATAGGACTCATAATTGAAAACATTCGAAATTATAGTCATTTAATCGTCCGAAAACTCCGTCAATTGTTGCATAGCTCTGATACTTTCAATTAAACTCAGAACACAAGCTTACTATTTCATTTGATGAGTTTCTTAATAAATCTTGGTGAAACTACGTGCTGCAGTATTTCGCACCAAATGAATGGGTTATTGACGGTACAAGGCGTATATATAATATATAAGCCCCTTAGGAGCCCTGAAGCCCGGCCCTCAGAGGTCCTATCGCGAAATGGACTTTTGATGTACACTTGGCAGGCCAAGACCTACAAAATGATATATACATCATGGGTCTAGGACTTATGGTTGTTGAGATATAGGCGCTCTTTATTAATATAGCTTACATAGCAAAAAACGGTACTAAGCCCCCTTTTACGGCCCTGAGAGGTCAGATCGCGAAATGGAAAAAAGCCATTTCTTGGCAGGCCAAGACCTACAAAATGATATATACATCATGGGTCTAGGACTTATGGTTGTTGAGATATAGGCGCTCTTTATTAATATAGCTTACATAGCAAAAAACGGTACTAAGCCCCCTTTTACGGCCCTGAGAGGTCAGATCGCGAAATGGAAAAAAGTCATTTCTTGGCAGGCCAAGACCTACAAAATGATATATACATCATGGGTCTAGGACTTATGGTTGTTGAGATCTAGGGTGATGACGGACAGACGGACAGACAGACAGACAAAACGGGGACAACAGAGCATTTTTTTTTCGAAAATGCTCTAAAAATTATTATAATAATTCATGTTTTTGATATCATGATTAGCTCCTTAATTGAGGTGCCTTGCCATGCGATCGACACGTCTTCCTATAATACTTCCATGTTGAGATACAAAACATTTATTTGACTTCCTAATTATTTTATTAAAGTGTATTTAAAACAGATGCAGTCACTGGTCGGCAGCAAAAATTGATAGAAATCCATGGACGGACGCGGGCGCTAAATTTCAAGATCCGCACACCTCTGCAACATATTCCCCCCCCCCTCCCCGGACTGAATGCTTAAAAAAAAACAACACTGCATTACTTATGTTTTTTATTTCATTGTATACATCGTTTTGAATAAAAGCAATCATTTGTAAGCAGCTACAACTTACTAATAAATGTTAAAGAAATGTTTGTATGTGTTGCACAAAAAATAGCCTACAGAAAAAAAGAAATACAACATTAAGTTCATGGCTAACCTACTTATCATTTATTTAATTACACATGTGAATATCACGTTAACTTCATTTTCATTAACAGGATAAAAAATACTCAACAAAATTAACATACGATATTAATTAATGTATTGTTTTGTAAAACATCACATAAGCAAAAGACATGCATAAGAAAATGTTAAGAAGTCTTTGTTTCCTCTTTCATGAAATAACGGTATAGGTTAGTCACGTTAGTGGTTCTTTTAAACTTTGACTTCTTCGTGACCCACTTTGACAACAGTTTTATTTTCGCACCCACCATAAAAAAAGGACGTTTTATTTTCGCGGCCCACCTGCAAAGAAAAACTACGATAAAAAAATTAAAAGGGTCATTTATTGTCTCTACAAATGTGCAGATTTAATAGCTTTTAGTTTTGTAACATATAGAGAAATAGAGTTGTAATTATACATAAATATATTATCAATCCTTTAATTAGGCTATAAGAGAACATAGAGGACTGAAGTATAACTCAACAGGCTACATGGGAAAAAACAAACAAACAATACATTCTTTCGGTAGTTGAAATTTAAATATAACAATAAATTCGTCTTTAAGGAGCATATTAAGGGTAAGCAAAACGTATAAAATGATTATCAGCAAATAGACTTTAAAAAAATATAAATAATTAAACAACCATTTAATTGTATTCAGTAAATCACCAAGTAACCGAAAATATGTAACTAACAATGTCAATACATATTAGGCCTATGTCTCTGGTGTCACTAAAAACTTTTTTTGTATGACAGTGTTAAGAAAACAATAACCTTGTCGCTCAATAATCTTTACTCGCTTCAAATGTTCAAAACCAGTTATGTCCCACTCTCTGGCCATCTCAGGGTCCATACCATATCCAAATACCAAAAGCTCCTGGTTGGTTACGACAGCTCCGAATAGATCAAAAATGTCTCCCCAGAGCATGCTGTGAAATTCAAGGTTTACTAACCAATTGTTAAGCGCATTTATTTTCCACAACGCACCATTCTTCTGCAAGACAAATATTTCCTCGCCATGTTGAAATGTTGTCATGTTTTTAGCAGAGCCAGACATACTGTCAATGAAGATATTTGCTGTCATAGTCTGAGTGTTGAAAGTTTGAACGATTGTAGAAGGGCTGTTGTCTGACTCACTGCCAAATATAACTATGAGGTTACCACATGTGGTTGCAGTCAAGTTACTCATAGACTGCACTAAATTTCCATAGCTCTGCCATATGCCAGTACCAGGTACTTTTAGCTCAGCTTCAACATTGAACCTTTCTATTGATAAACAGTTAACGCCACCGATAGCATAAAGAAAGTTATCCAAGCAAACTAAGGCATGGTCTTGTCTGCAGACATTAAGAGGGGCGATATTTCTCCAGGTGTTAGTATTGATATCAAATTTACATGCAAGTTGAGAAGCGCCCGAAGAAGCTGTCCAGTAGATATCATCTTCATATGTAACAGCTCTGCACTTCAGCTGCTGCTGAGCGGGCAATGCATACCATCTACCATCACTGGCTCTACCAGAAAATTTCATTGGAGTTACTCCAGAGATAACATAGGTAATATTCTGGAGCAAGCTTGTTCCTGTATTTACCATAAGAAGGGCAATAACTATGGCGTCTACCGGGTTGGAGATGGTAGCGCAAGCTCTCTCTGACTAGTGCAAAGGATTTCGGATTTTCTAAGACCAATTTACTCTCTAAGAGGTTTTGTAAACATGACCCACTTACCAACATTAATTTGCTTGAAGCCAGCAAGTCTGAAAGGAAGATCTTTCGATCGATATACACCTTTGCATTTTTATAATCTGAAACATTTAATATTTGTTTGGCATTGGATCGAACTTCACTCGGGTTTTTTTTGTTTATTTGTTGATGGCTTTTCAGCAGTTTTTTTTTATTATGCTCAATATCATCAAGCAATGTTTCTACACTATCCACCTGACCTTCTTTTTTATCTTCGCTGGGTAATATAACTTCACTGTCGTAAATCTCTTGAGATTCATCAGGTTTGTAGTTCACCCATCGTATAATTGTTTCAATGACCACATCCTCGGAAGGAACTAGTAGATTGTCTTCGCTCACTAAACTTTTCAAGTCCTCGAAATCTAAATATAATATATCATCCAGTTGCCTCAAATAATTAAATTCTTTTATTATCACATCCCAGGACAAATCCATTAGCTTGTTGGAATTAAGCAGCTTGGAATCAATGCGGATATCAACACAGTTCTCTCTTGCAAGTCTTTTAGTCTGAAAGATTTCACAGAATTGCAAGAGAAAGTTAATTTGAAGTTGATTGGCGGCATGCCAGATACTAGACACATTGTCGGCCGTAAGTATTCCTTTTGCGTAGTACACGGAGTCAATGATCAACTTAAATACGTCACAACTGATACCTTTCAGTACGACTTTCCGGTTCAAATCCTCCTGCATCCCTGATTGAAAAGTTGCTCTGAAAAATTCAGAACAGGCGCTCAACAGAAATCTGTGACATTTAAACTCTGTGTTGTCAACAATAATAGTGACATCATGATACGTGTATCTTTCCATTTGTTCTTCAATTCCTTTCACCAGAGCTTTAGCAAGGTGATCGGACACTGCCATTTTCTAGATAAAAAAAAAAATAAGATGTAAGACTGATTATATTTGTAAACATTCATACCGAACAAACAGACACATTATTGTATAAACAGGAAACGACAGGCTGTCTAGAGATAAAAGCAAGACTTGAGCTAAATCCAAATCACCAAACTAAAAAATACACCCATTAGGCGGGAAAAAAAAGTGAAAGTTTATATTTAAAAAAACAACATCATGAATTTTGAGTTAAAAAATAAAAATGAATGTAACTATTCTTCACACTTACACTGGGCATGTCTGTCACTTAATTATTTTGCTATCTCTACAAAATTAACCCCTGTATTGAAGTCGGTTTTACTTCCACTTCTGTTACTCAGCAGCAGCTGTGGAGGTTCTATGGCTAACAAGTGACCAACTTCATTGTAAATGAGCTGTTCTTATAAAATAATACAGATGATCTGTCTAAAACCTTTTCACTGCTAGATGGGGGATACCCTGTTAGGGCATTTATTTTGTCTTAATAACCAGTTATATTTAATAAGATTAATATTTTCTTTTCTTTTTTTAAACACAATTTATAATTAAAATGGTGTTTATAAGGTCAGTTAAGAAATGTTTTGGGCGAGTGTCACTTTTCGTTAGAATTGCACTGACAGGAGCGTCTGACTGATGCAAGGAGAAGGGGAAGGGGTGGCCTAATGCATTTGTTCTCAAAGTGTGCTTCACGACACACTGGTGGGCTGAGGAGAACATTTAGATGGGTCGGGGAAAATTTACAAAATATATTACATAGATAAAAATGTGTGTGTGTATTATTATACTTTTATTTCTCTGTCAGTTACAAAACTATAATTTTGTAAAGCTGAAAAGTAAAAAGGTAAAATCTATAAGCCTATATAAAATAAACGATGCACTTGTTACATTTTTTTTTTAATCGTTGAATGTCTTTACAGGTGGACCGCAAAAACGAAAGTTTTCAATGTGAAAGGCTTAGCGAAACAGTTTGAGACATTAATAAAGACATTGGACCGATGAAACATTGTATATGGTTCAACCATTATATATGATTATAAATTAATAGATTCAATTGAATGTAAATAATTTTAATATTAATTATGACTTTGTATCTCATCTAGACAAATATATTTATACAAATAATAGTAAGAAAGAATAGAAATGTCAGACAATAAATAACACCTTTTCTGCTTACAACTTGGTGTCAACCTATATTTGCGTTGGTATAATGCCTGCGGCACATTTTTATTCAGTTCAAGTTTTTTGTTTTTGATATCAGTTGATGGAAAAAAGATATAAACTGCCAGTAACTGAAGATAATCTAATCTTCCTATTCACTGTGTTTTATGCATTTTTTTAGTCAGCTTACAATACTATAACTCACTGGCGGCGGAGCAGGGGGGGGGGCAGCGGCCCCCCCTAAAACTTTTAAGAAGGGGCCGGCCCCCCTTGAATTTCCAGTCTGCCCCCCCTAAAATTTTAACTTTTTTAACTTTGTAATTCATTTTAGTTTATATGTATCATTTTCATAATTCATTTGATTTATTTCTTAAATTTAATATTTGAAAGAAATTATAATAAATTGACATTTTACAGTAATCACATTATTGAGAGTTGTTGTGGCATATTTTAAAATTAGTTGCAAGTACCCGACGTTGCCCGGTTTTAAAATAATGTTTTCTGTTTATTTAAGAAGAGCTTTTGACGTTTAATTAAGATTTAAAATAAGACGCATAAAAAAGGGTTTTTTTGCATGCGAATTGCAATAAAAGGGTACAGTTCCTCTCTCTCTCCCTCCCCTCCCTCCCTCTTTCCCCCCTCCCTCTTTCCCTCCCTCTCTCTCCCTCTTTCCCTCCCTCCCTCTCTCCCTCCCCCTCTCTCTCCCTCCCTCCCTCTCTCCCTCTCTCTCTCTCTTAGGCATGACTGTATCAAAAGATGACAATTCCTATGGATGAAGGAATGGAATGTAATAATGTAGTAAGTAATGTGATATTTGGTTCCCCGTACCGATCATATTTATAGTAAGTTAGCTATGTGGGAGAGAAGCTCGTAAAACCTGAAATCGGGGTAAAAGTTTGCCAATTTTCATGTCTTTGATATCCAAAATAATTAATCACAATTAAAGTACCCATTGAGATGGAACGAAACCTGTTTAAGAACATTCCCCATGTACGTGTACCCAGTGGCGCAACCAGCAAAAAACGTATAACGTAAATTATGTATTGATGATTTGGCCTGGGGGTGGCTCGAGCCCCCCCCTGCCCCCCCCCCCGGTTGCGCCACTGCGTGTATCAAATTTCACGTTATTTGGTTGTCTGGATGTTGAGTTTTAAGGGAACAGACAGACGGATAGCAAATGCGTCTTATAAGTATAGAGAAGTACAGGCCCGTAGCCAGAGGGGGGCTAGGGGGGCTGAGCCCCTCCCCCCCGTGCATGACCTGAGCCCCCCCGTGCATGATTTGAGCTTTTTGACAAAATTTTAATAATAACGGCTATAAAACATCAATCATTTTGTTCAATAAATCAATAACAATAAATACTTAAAAGTTTATATTTTGGCAATCATTCAGGCTATTTTTTCTTACATATATAGCTTATCTAATTTTTTGGGCATAAAAGATTGAATCTTATTGGTATTTGGGGCTTCAACAGCCGTGTGTGAGAGCAATTTCTCAACCCTCACACGAATGCTCACCCCATATCGCAAATCAAAGTTACAAAAGCGTCTAAATAATCTTTTCCTGCTTAAATTTGAAAAAGATTTAACAGACAATCTGAATGCTGAAACATTTTTAGGTAAATTCAGTGCTAAACCACGGCGTTTGCAAATTTGAAACGTATTATAATATAAGTTCGCAACCAATGCCGACGAGTGTGGGGTGGGGGCAGGGGGGCCAATGCCCAGGGGCCCGGCGAGTTTTAGGGACCCGGGCTGAGCTGGCCAATTAACTTTTTAAAATATTAATATCAGCACGGGGGCCGTGTCACCCCTGACCAGGGGCCCGAAATTTCTGTCGATAAAGAAACGTCTTTATAATATTTTTTTACAGATATATGCATTACACAATTGAATTTATAAACATTTCCAAAATTTACAAATATTTACTGAAAGTAACATACGTACTGATACATAACAAGAAAATGCGCTAACACGTCCTGTGTCCAGAATGGAACAGGCTTAATTTCTTGTTTGTAATTATTGAAACAAACTTTTAGTTTTGCTGTTGCGAAGTAACAAAACATTTTTTTTCAAGCGCAAACCCACTCAAACTCGAGTGGGGCATCAGACGCCTGGGAAGATCTCCTCAGGCGCATGGCCTCGCGTCTCCAGATGCCACTATTTAAGTCCGCTACTGTGGTATACCCTAATATAATAAATATTTGAAGTTGTTTGTAAATTTGAAAAAATACATACCAAAACAAATTTTCAAATAAGCTTAGAAATTACTAACAAAAATATTACCAGATACTTTCACTGCACAGAGAAATGGTACCGGTTCGCAACCTTGTAATAGTTTTGGTATCTTCTGAGGACAACTAGCAACTTAAATAAGTTAATAAAATAGCATTCACTTCTGACATAACCTTTATACATATGTAGAATAAAATAATAAAGTACAAACTCCGTGATTTCTGATTGATGTTATTTAATTTGCAAATTTACTTTTTAGCAGAATTAATTTTATTTTAAATTGAATAATTGCGACTGTTGTTGTTGATAGATCTGTTCTTTGTTTTCAATATTTTATAAGAAATATCACACAAATAGCTAAGCTATATTCGTGCATCTTTGTCGTTCTTCCCGGGTTGTAAGTTAAACCAACAGTATAATAATACTAGCTGTACCCTGCAAAACCTTTGCATTGAGTTATATCCCCTTAGGCTTGATCGGTAGGCTAGGTTATTTTTTGGTTTCGGGCAGATCCGATTTTTTTCATGGTTGTATTTTAAACTGGAATACTGTTGTATTCATTCTTTACTTTCGATTTAACGCACACTGGAAATGAGTATTATTATATATGATAAATCAGGTATCTATTTTGTAACAATTGTGTAGCAGAACAAATGGTCAATATATTTATAACAGGAATCAGAAATTGCTCAGCCTCAATAAATTTTTATCATTAAATTATTTTTAACAAAACTGCAACATGCCATGCATTATTGAAACGTAGTTTAAATTATATATTTCTAATTAATAGCTAAACAATCGGTACTAAAATGCACCATTCCAGATATGGAACTGCAAAACATTTCTTGGGGAGGGGAATCCCTGAGATCCCCTCCCCAAACCCATCTTTTCCGTTCGCAAGCTTTCGGCGCTTTGCGCCTCCATTTTCGCCCCCCCCTCCGAACATTTCTTCTACCCCACCAGGGGCGGATTTAGGGGGAGGGGCCGGGGGGCCATGCCCCCCCCGTTATCGCAAGTTTAGGTAATACATCATTAAATTATCGAAATATTTTTTTGTTCTAAGACCAATTTTCAACAATGAAAACAGTTTTGCCCCCCCCCCCCCGGGTCAATGTTTTGCCCCCCCCCCCGGTCAAAGTTGTCTAGATCCGCCACTGTGTCCTAGGAACATTTCTTCGGCACCCCCCCCCCGAAAATGACTTCGGCCCCCCCACCCAATCCAATATTCCTGGCTACGGGCATGGAGAAGTATTGCCATCTACCGAATGACGGCAGATGTAATTTTTAAAAAAATACAATTATTTATTATCTTTTCATAAATTACTTTTTGCTTATTGAGTTTCCCGTTTCCGGTTTCATATTCATCATCATTCATGATAATTATCAGTAATTTTCAGATCTAATTTCACTATTAAATTTGTAAACAAACTGACATTACGAATCAGTTGACAACAGAAGTGCTCAATGTTCATTTTTATTTTTTTTAATATATTATTTTTTAATAATATAGATTAAATACTTGCTACAGAATTACTATCTTCTATTATAGAATTAAGGGGGTAAAATTTGTCTTTCGGTCATATTTTGTCTTGCCCCTCCTTAAATTTTCAAGGGGGGGCGGCGCCCCCCCCCCCTTGAATTTTGGCTTGCCCCCCCCCCTTAAAATATTTCGTTCCGCCGCCGGTGCTATAACTAGAAATATGTTCGTGGTGAATACATTAAATAAATGTTGACGTTAACGAATGCGGAGTATTGCTTTCATTATTGTTTGAATACGATTAAAAGTAAAACATTAGCTTATAGATAGATATAGAGCTTTATCTTGTACTGAAATACTTTAACAGTTTATAGAATGGTCCATGTGTAAACCTGGCAAAAAAAGTTAAAAAGAAAATATAATCAAATTCTGGTATTGTGGCAATTTCTTTTTTGTGTTAAGTTTTTTCTATTGACTTTTATACCCAACCCAGAGTAGTGTTTTTTTCCCCTAACTTAACTTACTCTACTATTACACTTCAGCCCCCCCCCTTTCCCGTTACGTTTTATGTGCAAAACTCCTAAACAGGTCAATCGTATCAACAATGTGGCAGCCTTCATGAAAATCTCACTATACATTTTATAGTGATGTTATTTTAAAAAAAAATACTTCAATGTCTCCCCTGGGAACAGTTTCTTAACAGATTTTTTTGACACAAGTAGTAATAAAATTGCCCTAGGTAGTTACTGAAATAATAAAAGTAGTTACTGAAATAATAAAAATAAAACACACTAAAACAACATGGCGACTTTTTCCATAGCAATCTAAACGCTCCAAATTTAAAATCAATTTTAGCAAAAGTAAAATAATACTATAAATGGTACATGGTCCAAAAATGAAGCACGGCGCTGCAATGAAATTATCATTTCCTGTGACACCAATAAAAAACATTATTACAAACATTTATTTTATAAAGTTGAAAACAATTCGACAGCCTGATCTTTTTGTTTTTAGAAGTTATTCACACAAAGTTTTAAAAGAATGTAGAATTAGGACGATTTGTATTCGATTAATAATATAACTTTTACAAAAAAAAAAATCTAAACAACAAATGTATGAGCTACTTACTTTTTTTTGGACACAATTTCTTCAGGAGCCGTGGCACAATCTTTAATACTGGCCTACATAAAGTTACTGTTAACTTTGCTGATTAGTTATTGTGTATCGCCTTCTTTCCGAGAATAAAATTTTCAGTTTTGATTTAACCTATTGATAAGTAGACAGACTAACAATGATCATCAATGGAAAAAAAAATATAGACAATTTGTTTTCTGATTAGAAAGTAGCAGTAATCACAGTGATCACCATAGTTGGACTTAACATACAAGTCGCCCGGCTACACGAGTATTTGCTGCTCCCCCCCCCCCCCCCGTGCCTAACACTGTTCTAATGGATTGAAAACTAGGTGGGGCATAGTGCCTCCACCAGACGGGTCATTATGAATATGTGGGCTTAGACAGAGACTTCGTTGCAATCATCTTAGCATAAAATATACTAGCAATTAACTCCTGACAGGCCTCTTTTGCAATGGATGTTGTGTGTGTGTAGGGGGAGGCAATAGTTTACCAGTCCATAGAACGGCTCTGATCTCCAAAGTCTTTCAATCAGGGCCGGATTAAGATATGTGTGGGTCTAAAGCTAGTTACATGTAGGGCTTAATTTTACTAACGCAATATATACAAAATATGAGATAATGCATGTGTAGTTAAATATATATATATATATATATATATATATATATATATATATATATATATATATATATATATATAAACGATTTAAATGATTGGGTGGGGGGGGGAAATGTCATATGACACCTCGATTTCCAGACAATGTTGACTATATTGTACTTCTTTATGGCCCGGCCCTCACAAAATTTGATAGGCGGCGTCCATACGCAAACAGAAACGGATTGGTGGTTGGGCGGCGATCTGGTAGCAAGCCGGATCATCGTGCTGCAGTTAGATCTGCATGCTTTGGGTTAAGGTTTCGACTACCAGGCTTGTTCAATCAGCTATCTATGTCTCCCGTGGTGCCTCCATGACCATTGCACTATCGGCTATAGTGGGGATAAAAGAAGAGCACTGTGTGGAAAACACACACACAAGTGCCATTAGTGGTTTATATCTCTTATCACGTTCTACGTCAAGGATGTGCAAACTTTATGAATCGTAGGCCACAATGGGTTCCTAAATGTGACAGTAGGATCGGACCAGGTACATTAGATGTTTATGTAAGCTAATATAACTTTTAAACCTCAGAACATGAAATGTTTAGCAGCTCGTGCTGGATTAAACAGCATGGCGGGTAGAACGCCGGGCATGAAGACATTCTGGGGCCGCGGTTCTCAACCGGTACTAAGTGTACCCCAATGGGTAAGGCTATGTAAGGGTACGTAGCGAGTGGTAGCGACATATACTTTTCGTTTAGAATAACCAAAAGTTTGAATAAGGTCGCCTGTTAGCTGCGTGACTCATCTCCCAACTACATGCCCAAGTATCGCATTAGAAAGGTAAGCACATATTTCCATTATGAAACGACCTTTATTCGCGAACTTACTTGTGATGGGTCCCGCAAACATACTTTCGTACCCTTTTGGTTACAGTCTCAAAAATAAAAAAAAAACCCGAGAACCACTGTTCTAGGGGGACTATACTTTATTCCGGTTAGCTGCTGCTAGAACGACAGGTGCAAACATGACTATTTTAAGATGATTGGTGCTACATTAACTGATTGTTAGGGACTGTTCACATATGTGGCAGCATAAATGTTACGACATTCTTCCTATTGCGTTGTAAACTGGGTCAATTTAGTCTATGCCCTTTATTGGGTTACACTTGTGTAACTATAACTACTGGTAGATTGTACAAAACACATTAGGACTTTTGAGTGGTGCAAAAACACCGACTGCAACAGTGAATGGTAAACAAAAAAAAAGCCACTGCAACAATAATTATTACAACAATATTTGGTGCAGCAATGGTTAGTGCAACAATAATTGGTGCAGCATTGGTCATTACAACGGTGATTGGTACACTAATTGCTGGAGCAATGGTGACAATTACAACATTGATGGTGCATCAATCCTTGGCACAACTTGACTATTATTACAATGATAGGTGCAGCAATGACAGATGCAATAAAGACAGGTGCAACAATGAACAGATGCAACAACTACTAGTGCAACTATTACTATTATACTTTTATAATAACAATGACTGGTGCAATATTGTCCATTGCAAACATTTCATGTGCAACAATTACCACAATAATGAATGGTAAAGCAATGATTGTGCAACTTATGACTCGGGTGAGACAATGACTAATTCAAGGTTGACAGGCTCAACTATGACCAGTTTAGGAATGACTTGTTCTTCAATGAATAATTTTAAAAAGAATAGTTTGCAAACATTGGCTATAGCATATCTATTCTCAAAAGATCATATAATGTTACCCCAGAAATTTTCTGCCCGAGGCGGTCGACAAGTGGTTAAACTGGCCCTCTAGGGCCCTAGAGATTTAAGATCATTAGGGGATCAGTATTTGCATGCTGTGGCCTTCACTTCATTTCTATTAGTTACGTAAACAAAAAATCATTCTAATAATTGGCTACTTCAATTGAAATCTTTCTATGGGCAATTCAAGCAAGGACTGAATGCAGACCGTGATTGTTATGGATAAAAACAACTACAGTGTGCATGTCTAGAAAAACAATTCATTGTAAAGTGGTCTATACACTGAAGCATTTAAAAAAAGTAACTTTCTGGAGTTTGTTGTCATTTTATAAACTTAATATTGGTATTTTAAAAACATATATCAAAATAAAAATAATAAAAACCCAATAATGTTACAAATATATTGTACTCAGAACTATAATATAAAAAAAAATGTAATAAAATTTAAACATACCTCATTTTTGCATAAATTAAATTGCATAAATAAATGCACAAACACAAATTATTATAAATTTTAATTTAATTAAAGTCTTCTTATTTCACACAGAGCGTATTCATAATCCCTGAATATGAATATAATGCACAAGTAGTTTGGAAAAGGTTAACTCTAATTATAATCAACAGTTAACACATTTTATTACTACAGTACAATATTGTAATGATTTACTTACAAAGAGTCAAAGAGCATCACAATTAACATACAATGAAACATTGACACACTTTCATTGTGAGATTTTTAAAAACCAATATACAGTGTAAAAATATAATGTCAAAAGCCAGTTACATTTAATCCTGATAAAGAAATGTTCTTCCTGCGTGGGCAGGTAAAATTAGAATACATTCTAGTTGAAAGACAGACGCTTTTCACATGAATGGACTTACAGTCACAATTATTTCAAAGGGAGATCATCTAACATTTACATTCATGAAATTAGCACACAAAATAGCTTCCCGTGTAAATGCTTTCACCACACATTTACTGTTGCATTTCCTAGGGTGAAAATATCACCTTAGTAGAGCAATAAATGACTGCATTTCCTAGGGTGAAAATATCACCTTAGTAGTGCAATAAATTACAGACAATCTGTACAAGTCACATTTACAAATCAGAGTAAAAAAAACTTTCCACAAGGCAGAATAAATGAAAACTAAAAAGAAATATTAAATTATAATCCAAATATCAAAGTAATCCTATTCACAATAACAACTGTAGTCATATGTCCACATCTAGTACAGAAGTACAATTAATTGTATAGAGAATCTTATAAGCTAAGAAATGATTTTATTTCGTACAAACAATCAAAATAAATTTTCTAATATTAGTTTGATGAATGAAAAGGACAGAAATACACATTGTCATTAAAAAAAAGAAATATTTCCTCTCGACAGAGACTTTAATTAGCTTACCAAAGTCAATGAGCATTATATTTATTTCTAAAGTATTCATTTGTATAATTAAAATAATATTTCTCAGCGATGTTCAAATTAGGCACATATACACGAAAAGCATTTTCAATCACTGCATTGGCCTCATCATCTGTAGAATTAAAATGATGGGAGCTCTTTCTAGCTGTAGAAAGAAAACATTTTCTTTTTTTTGAAAGGTTATTTTCAAATCTTTGCAATTATTATTTATAACACAAAAATTAAATTTCAATAAAAATTACCAATGATTAAACCCATTTTATATGTGATTGGAAACCATTTATATCCCATTGCTGTGTATTGTATCTGCTATATATAACTAATTATTTATTAGTCTCTTCTTATCATTATTTTAATATTTTCCCATTATATAACTTGAAAGAGCTAGAGAGTACTAGAGACTGTATGATGAATATCAATAAGAATTTAAGTTTCTCACTGCAATCAACATAGAAATAAATTTTAAGTTTGATATTCTTTCTAAGTGATCCCCTGCAACTCTAAATGAAGTCAAAAGAGTTAAAATTTTACAATAGTCTCTAAGACCATTGTTTACAGTAAGTAGAATACATTTTTGGCCATAGAGTTTACAACTGTTTTGATGTACATATTATTAATTACTAAATGTGATTGTTGACTTGAGATTTGACCTTGTTTTAAACTTATCTTTGTTTTGTCCTAGACTTGTCAACATTGTCCTGAGAAGTATATATGTTTGCCATTAATTAGTGGTTATGCTAACACTATTTTGTCTGACCTAATAGGGACATACCAGCTTTAAATAGGTGCTGGACTTAAGTTGGAGAAGTTTAGGTGGATGGGTGTAGTGCTAACCACACAATCCATGTATAAGCAGAAGTAACGGAAACAAATGAATTCTACACTTCATCTTCCCCAATATATGGGCCTTCGGGCTAAGGGAACTTTACGTTTTTTACTAACAGATACCTTAGTGTCATACCCCTGGAGGATGTGTGAAGTCCCTGTAAGGATGAGATGAAATCTCTTAGATCCTATAAATCACTAATGGGACGGTTTTTATGGTGCCCTTCTTTCATCCCCACCAAAGCCGATAGTGCAATGGCCATGGAGGCACCACGGGAGATATATCGGGAACTTGAGCCAAGACCTGGAAAAATTTCCTTGGTCCTCACCGGAGATCGAAACAGGTACCTTCAGGTCGACAATCGAGTGCTTTACCGCACGGCCATCCGTCCCCTCCCCCCCCTGGAGGATAGAGCCTATTATAATTTGTAATAAATTAGGTCGTGACACTCTCAAACAATTGAAGGGGGTGGTGGAACACAGAAAAAGCCTTTAGGAATAAATATCTGAACAACAAAATATTTAGAGAATACATGTTATTAATAAAAAATGTGAAATTCCATCACAGATTTAAACACAAATATACTTACACTTAAATACCGATCTCCTTTAGTAAAAATGACTAAAATGTTCTGCAAATCTAGCTTGTTTTTCTTTTACAAATTGGCCACAGTCTACAAGGAAGGCCTTTTATTACTTATTATTCTAAACCTTGAAATAATTATTTAAGGAAAAAAAAATGATCCTATGTAATATTTAATAGAATTTTCTTGAAATTGGCCTGCATTAGTCAGATTGATTTTTTTTTTTTTTAGATGAGGTTAAAATTAACAACCTCATTATCAAAGAAAGCATTAAACCAACTACACAGTGTTTAGGTTAAGAAGTAGAATAACATTTGCAGAAAATTATTACTGCCAATCTTCAATAAGTTCACCCTATCATTAAAATTTGTGTGCATGGTTTTAAATGCACAATGAAAATTATATTTCATCATTACTGAGCGCTCATTTCACAATAGATTTTCTTATCAATTTTACTTCAAATATATTACATACCTTTGTTATTCAACACTCCAAAGTGTCTTATTTACTCTAGACCCCCCCCCTTCCAATTCATTGCGGTAAGTAAAAACAACATAAAAAAGTACATGTATCCAAGGCCATTCTTGGAAGACTTTAAGCACAGTACACTTGGCATTTTTGTAGCCCTAGGCAAAAACATTGTCAAGTCCACAACTTGTAAATTGTGGACCCCCTAATATTCTTTCACTGCTGGTGGTCACACACTAATTTGAGCCCAGGCCTGACTATTAGCAATTTAGGTCTGCCAGAGTTAAAAACTTGCCCGTAGCCTTTCTTTTAAAGCTAGTACATGTATTTCTTGAGTAACCAGATGGTTTTGAAATTTGAACCTTTAAATAACATTAAAATTTTATTGGGATATGTTAAAATAAATGTCCAGCAGACGGCCGGCCCCTTACATGTGTAAGTCCCTTGCAGTTGCATAGTTGTTTTTTTTCATCCATTAGAACAGCTCTGTAGTGTTGTTTTAGTCCCAGGTCATATTTTAGTTTCAGTTTTTATTTTGTTTTTTTCTGTAATAATTTTAGTTTTCGTCTAGTTTTAGTCTTGCTTCTAATTTTAGTTTTAGTATTAGTTCTCGTGGACGAAAAGTCAACATTTTCATTAACGAAGGTTTTAGTTTTAGTTTTCGTGAACTAAAGCAACACTATATTTTAGTTTCAGTTTTTATTTCGTTTTTTCTGTAATAATTTCAGTTTTCGTCTAGTTTTAGTCTTGCTGCTAATTTTAGTTTTAGTTCTCGTTGACAAAAAGTCAACATTTTTGTCAATGAAAGTTTTAGTTTTAGTTTTCGTCAACGAAAACAACATTACAGCTCTGCAAGTATCTACATTTCACATGTATTGCATCTTTAAAGAATTGGTGCTTTATTAACAAACAATATCAGTTTCAACAAGGTGTTGTTAATTGTGCCAATCACAATTTCACAGACTTAAAAAGAAAAAATTGTATAACCAGTTCAAAGTTGTGTGAAAAAAATTGAAAAAATAAAATACTACTAAAAATGAGCCAACCACTGTTGATGTGAAATGGGAAGGGGTAGTGGACTTAAATGTGTGACGTGTAATTTGTTGTTCTTCCTGTTAGTTGATAGGTTGATAATAGAGGAGTTAGTTAAGCAAGGTACCACAGTAAAATTTTGTTGGGGATGGGTGCAAATAAATTCTCCAAGATCTAGAAGCATTTTTTACCTTCATTGACGAAAAAATTTGCAAAATACTGGGAAACCTTTACAGCATTGAAATCATGATCGATGACTTGGTTGGTTGCCCAAAGAAAAATATTTTTTTCTGGATGCCACTGGACTCCATAGAATGGATACTTATAGGCTGTGAAGTACAAAAAATAAAAAAATGTTTTTGTAAATTATCATGGATAATAAAATGCAATGCATTTTTGTTTCAATGAAAACATACATTTAGAAGTTCTCAAACTAATCAATAAGTAACTTAGAGAAATGGCTACTTTAAATGATAACTCATTTGCAGATCAAATGTATCATTTATCTTTTTCTCCCCTTAAAAAATGTGTTGTTATTTTTTTAAATAGAATACATATAAAAAGATTGTACCTTCAAATGTAGATATAAATTCTTTGTTATCCCTTCCAACATTTGTCGACAAAATGCGATAGAAGCTTTTTAAGGCTGGAATCTTTTCATAATCCTGTATAAGAAATAATTAATATACAAGATATTTTTCTATATTGTACAGCTGTCAACATTCTTTAACTAAAGAGAGGCATCACCTGCCAGGATTAGTTTCCACATTTCTCATAACAAAATCTGACATATCCTAGCCCAGGGTGGCTCGCTGACTAGGCCAATGCTTATCTGAAGGATTTTTAATTCTGGTATGGGTGAAATTTTTTCCTTTACGTAAAAAGTTTTTTAAAATTTAAATTTTTCAATGAATCTTGTTACATTTTTACAAAAATGTTATATAACATCAAAAACACTGCTAAGGGTTAGCATCATTGTTGGACAATAAAAGGAATGTGGCACTCAATGAGCTCAAACAGGGCCAACCCTGTACAACATAGTTTTCTTCTTCATAAGTTTCTTCAGTTAAAATTTATAAATGTTTTCTGTAACAAAGAGTATTTTTTTTTAGTTAATGTGGTAAACTTGACTGTTTGTGAGCCAGTACTAAACACACTTCATGTATTATGTTATACAGGCAAACAATTAAAGCTTACACATATAGAAATAGAGTCAGCTAAATAATTCTTACATTTAAAATGTTATTCACATCAGAATTGTGAGAGGTTAAGCCAAAAACATTTAACAGATTAGAAGGCTATTGGTGAAAGGTTAAGGAAATCAAAAGACACAAAAAGTAAATCAATGGAAAGTTAAAAACAGACATGCAAAGAAGATTTTTACTTCAACCAATAGACTCCAGTTATGGTTATTTTGAGTGACTGGCTCTGATGAAATAATACCTATTACGTCTGAGGGCATATTCCTAAAAAGTCGACTATTTTGAAAACCTATTGAGATTTTAAAAAAAAAAAAACTGTTAAACAATTTTTATGAAAATAATGAGCAATAAATAAATAACTAAAAAATAGATTTTTTCATTATAAATTAAATAAAGAATAAAAATCAATTTGATTTAAAAACAAACATACCTTTTTCAAACCTTAGAGGCAGAGTCAAATTATCTGTGTCAGTGTTTTTCAGGTAATTTTTTTTTGCAGTAAGCACTGTAAGAAGTTCAAGTCCTAAACAAGTCCCCCAGATTGGGAAGTAATCACCTTTATCATTTGCCTGAACGATGAGACATTTAATACTTTTAGAAGGGTCTAGTAATTTCTTTCATTCAATAAAATAAGTCTAAAAAAATAATCAGTTAAAAAAAAACTCTCATTCATGTATGTATACATTTCTCTTTCCCATTTAAAAAAAAAAAATTACAAATAATGTATTAGTATCTTCAAATATATTTTTTATTGTTAAGGAAACATCTAATAAAATAATAGCTATTTGGGTTCTGCGTTAAATTGAAAGTTAAGAATTAATACAACAATATTCGAGTTCAAAATACAATCATGAAAAAATCGGATCTGCCCGAAACCAAAAATAACCTGGCTTACTGATCAAGTCTAAGGGGATATAACTCTATGCAAAGGTTTTGCAGGGTACAGCTAGTTTAGAAATATTAATTTAGAAAAAATGACTACAATGGTATGCATACAATAAATAAGAGGATCTTTGAACCATATGAAATATATCACCTTAATAGCTAAGTCATACAAATATCTTCCTGACTGAGCATAAGGCCCACCATCTATATCAGCTCCTCCTCCAGGAAAAAAGACACTAAAAGAAAAAAAAAAATGTTTTATCAGCTGCTGGTGATGCTCTTAAGAACAGACATAGTTGTAGGTAAAAAAAATGTATGCTGAATTTTCCTATTTTAGTAATTAACAAATGACAAAAGAATTGCAAGAGGAATAACAACTAATTTAAAAAAAAATAGTTTTGTTACTTTTAAATTTAGTTTTGTTACCCGTTAATATTCATGAACAGCTTTTGATAATACTCTGCAGGTTGTTTGCCTCTGAAAAAAGAAGTATACATAAATGCAATGTAATTTGTACTAATACATTTATAACCCAAACAAAAATGATTATAATTAGAATAAAGTGTCTTGAAAATAATATACCATGATTTACATTTTAGAAAGATAAGTTTCAAGCTATTATCCTAAAATTTTTTTTTAATTTTTTCATATAATTTAAGACAAACATTTCAACCAATATTAATTTAAATAATTAAATAAAAAATAACAAAAGCATTTGGATTTGAATTTTATGCAGCTATAAGATATCAATGGTAGCTAACCTAACTGGCACAACTCGTGCTCCTGCCATCTCCAGATAGTGCACATAAGAAGTCTGAATATATTCTTGTCCATATTGAAATGTTGAGGTTGGCTCTGTGAGAATACCTGCACAGAAGATATTTACTTTGTTTTTGCATGACATTTTATAAGTTCAGTTTCATGTCTAAATACATTTTTTGTTATAAATATTAGAAAATATTAGAAAGTAATACAGTTTAAATGACTGACATTCATTTAATATTATTTATCATAAAATAAAGACTGTAAAGGAAATTTTGCACATAATAGAAATCTATAGCTATGTGCAAAGTCCCTGTAAGGATGAGATAAAATCTCTTAGATCCTTAAAACCACTAATGGGATGGTTTTTGCAGTGCCCTTCTTTCATCCCCACCATAGTCAATATTGCGATGACCTTGGAGGCATCACAGGAGATATAGTGGGTACTTTAACCATGACCTGAAATATCCATTGGCCCTCAAACCAGTGACCCTCAGGTCGACAATTGAGTGCTTTACCACATGGCCACCCATCCCTCATATCTATAAAATCATCTTAAAATTAAAAAAAAAAAATTCAATTTGCAGTAAAAGTAAATAAAAAACTCATGAAATTTTGACAGTGAAAAACCTCTAGTTGTGGCTTCAACATGAAACTGTTGCTTAGGAAAAAATACAATGTAAAAGTTCCCTTAGCCCTTCTGGGCTATCTGGGTAGATGAAAATTGAAATGTAGAATTCATCTGTTTCTATAACATTGGCATATGAAGGGATTGTGTGGTTATTTCCCCAACTTAAGTCAGGTACCCATTTGGCATTTAAAGCTGTGTGGACTTG
>JAGDYQ010000067.1:958534-1045341 GCA_021962125.1 Bulinus truncatus | reverse complement strand
TTAATGTTTATATTGTAAGAATTCATGTCATTAAAGAAGATACTATAAACTTCAGTCTCATTATTTGACACTCTAAATGTAATTTAATTTCAATAAAATTTTGCATGCAAGTCTATGAATTATAAAGGAAAAAATGTAACAACAATGCAATATTAAATTTACAAAAAATTTTTTGAATCACCCTAATGCTATATTTTTTCAGCTTATCATCTTCCCATATTTTTTCATAAGTAATGGTTTTAAAAGAAACATCAACAAAAAGAAAAAATTCAGCATCACATGGGATGGGTGGCCAAGTGGTGTAAATACTCGACTGTCAACCTGAGAGTCCTGCTTTCGATCCTCTGTGAGAACCGTGGGAATTTTTCCATGGTGAAATTCGTTTCAAAGCCGACCCAGCTTTAAACGGTTACCTAACTTAAGTTGGGGAAGTAAAGGCGGCTGGGTCTTGTGCTAACTACACAATCCCTTCATATACCGAGGTTACAGAAACAGATGATTTCTACACTTCATCTGCCCCGATCACATCATGAAGATACTTTCTTAAGACAAATTAATTTATTGTTTCTTTTCTTTATAATGTAATATTTAATTTAGAAAGCATTTTAAAAACATAAGCCAGTCAAGTGTTAAAAGGAATATGTGGGGACTAAACAAAGCTTATGAGTGCAGATTTTCATGTTTCTTAGTAAAAATAAAATCCTTACTCGAATATAGAGTGATAAAATTGAACATGTAAGTTAAAAAAAAAATCTTAGATATAATTTATAAACCAAGAAATTACAATACCTCAGTTAATAAAAATAATACCTAAAATCTGGTAAAGTTCTAGAGCCTTTATAAATAAACTGTTGATGATTGTTAACAATTTTCTGCACATTTTCCATTAAAGAAAGGATATTATTTTCCACATCTTCAGCTTTTAACATTGGACGTTCAGTTGTCTTACCACTGGGATCACCTATCAGAACTGTTGCACCACCAAGCTTGAGTATTTAAAAAAAAAATAACCATGAAAATATTTGATCACATCACAAACATCTAAATCGATATTACTTAAGTCACTGTTATATTAAAATTTAAAATAGTCTGAAATCAAGTGTAACTCTCCCTAATTAAGATTTTATAATTTACTCTAAAAGTAATTAATCTTTTTACCACAACTATTGGATTATGACCTGCTCTTTGACCATGCAAAAGCACTAAAAGTGATAGCAAATTTCCAACGTGAAGACTGTCAGCAGTTGGATCAAACCCACAATAGAGAGTCTGCTGGCTTGAAAGCATTTTTTGTAAATCTGGTATCCTTAAAATGAATAAATAAAGCGTAATATATATATAAGAACCATATCATTAATGAAACATATCAATGTTCATTTCTAGAGTAAATTAAAATTTCACAGAAACTAATATATATTTATATACACTATATAAATCTAAAAAATAAGGAAAATACAGTGACAATCTTTGGCAAATACTTCGAATACAAATTTAAATATTTTCACAGCTTCATAGTTGATCTTGTCTTTTAAAAACATAAATTTAAATTTGATGATTTATATAATTATTATCTGGGACAAACACATGATAGAAAAGACAAGTTACTATTTCTTTGCCTGATCATTTACCTCTGATCTGGAAAAATATTTTCAATTAAGCCACGCCTGTTTAGATTTAAAAGGTTCATTGAAGATGTGCTACTATTTCTCATCAGGCATTCTAATCTGAAATTTGCAAAAAATTTATCAAATTATCATTAAATTAGTCAAAAAGCCTGCTATAGAAGAGAAAAGTAATGACAAAATAGACAAAAAGTAAAGAATACAGTAACCTAGGTTTTGCAAATTTCCAGGTACACAACATATTTTTGGTCGAACAAGATTTCGAAGCGTTTTCCTTGTTAAGCTCAATCCACTACTCCTAAAATTTAAAGTTAAAAACATAAAAAAAAACCTAATACATGATATGTTAACCTTATTATAAATCTGTTGAACACTTTCACTAATAAGTTCTCTTAATTAATTAAAAGCCTGCACAAACTGCATACACAGTTATGAAATTTTATTTCCCAAGTACTTGGCATATTTTCTTCCTGTAAGCAGATGAACCACATTTTGCTACCAAATTTTAATGCTTTGGTCCTTTCATGATCTAGTGGTGGAGTGATATGATTTTTTTTTTTTGCCTGCACCCCAGCAAATTATCTTTGTTGAAATTTTACAATTTTTTAGCATGCCAGGAACATTTTGTGACATTTTAAAGTTAGGCATACGCGCCAAGTAATTGCCATCCTTGATCTGGAAAATTATTTTCTTTATTAGCAGGTCAGGCAAGTAAATGCAATCCCTGGTCTAATATCTTATTGTCATTAGCTTATATAAAGTATAATAATGATATATTAGAACATGAATTCTCATGTTTGAGAATGTTCCTTTCAAAAGTAAAATAATAATGGCGAACAAAAATATTAACTTTCTAAAAGTACTAAATGATATAAAGCAACTAATCTATTTAGTTTAGCATTATAAACAGCAGAACACACAAGTTTGTTGGTTATGTTGTAAGTCACTATTAGGTAATAAAATTGGATGTCATCTGTTTCGGGTTTTGCTGTTCTAGAAGTTTTACCTTAATTCCTGACAGAGGCTAAAAGTACATCATGACTACAGGAAACAATTTCACTTCTTTGTGATTTGAGGCATCTATTGCTAAAGATAAAAGTTAGCAGCATTAAGATCACCTGTTAGATTACTCATTGCCCATGGAGATAAGATATTGAATACAATAGCTTCACATTTTGTTCTGGCACAAGCAAAATTGGACTGAAATAAAATTTTTAACAGTCCATTGATTTAAAACTATGCTTGGGGCACACTGAATGAAAGCTAAATATTCCTTCTGCAGCTGCAAGTTGCAAGGGTGCAATACCGAATTCCCTTTAGGCTTGTGACAAATAATACAATGAGTAAGGATGCAACAAGTAAATGAAAAGTTTCTGAAGCTTCAAAAAGTCCACGACCACCAAGATTTCCAAGATTTAACATAATTAAAATAAAATGATGACAAATCAATATAACTAAAGACTATTCTATAAGTAAAAATTAATCTAATCAAATTTTTAGTTATCACAACACATAACCGAACATCATACATTAGTGAGAAAAAATTCAAAAACATGTAACACAAAACATTGATGTCACCTTTCCATACAAGCATTTACACAAACTGCACAAGAAGTCTCTTATTCATGAATTTCAGGGTTGTTAGTATCAAAGTATCCGTACTGGCCAATACAGTATCAGCGATACTTTTTTAGTATTGGTTGCTGTATTGCGGATCCTTTTTGTATCAAGTACTGATTTGTGTATCGCCGATACATTATAAACGAAAAATTTTCGATACTTGATACCAATACTTTTCTATCGGTATTTTAAGAATGTATTGTAACAAACTCTATCCAAAAAAATTTACTTTGTATCTTAAAATATTCAAAATGATAAAAAAAGTATAATTCATAAACCCAATAGAATAACCCCACTATTTGTATGTTTATCAGTTTTGCATAAAAATCAAAATATCACAATTGTACTGTTCATACAATTCAGAAATTTTTTTTGCAGAAAAACAATAGCGATTTTAATACCTTGTTTTAAAAGTAATCTACATACATTCAACCACTACTAGTAATCATAGCCATCAACCCTACCAATATTAACACCACCCACCTCCCCACCAATACAACCATGGTCGGTGGATTGAAGGAAAAATTAAATTTTAATTTTCTTTTAAAGTTTTTGCTTTCCGCGCCGATATCTATAATTGTTATTCTTATATTCTTTCATTCATTTACTTTCTTTCTATCAACTATTCGTTCAATGTTTCAATGAATGACAGAAAACTTTATTTATTTTTTGATCAATCTGTCAGTTGAAAAACCTGCATTCTTTATATTTTAAATAATAATTTTTTTTTGTTCTCAAAAGTATTGGTATTGTATTGGTATCGATTTCGGCAATACATTTTTACTTCAGTATTTGTATTGGTATTGGCGATACTATTTTCATGAAGTATTGGTATTGACAATACAATTTAAGAGTATTGTTAACAACCCTGATGAATTTTCAGGTGCAGCAGAAATGCTCTGCTGACGAGTAAAGTTGTTTACCATAGCACTGAAACTATTCATTCCGGTTGCCTTTAAGGCAAAATAAAATAAGATAAATATACAAAAATAAATCATCAATGTCGAAAGCACAGACAAACAAGATGGCAGAGGGGAAAGTACGGACCAATTTGCTACTGACAGTGGGGTGGGGGGTAAAAAGTCCAAACTGTACAAAATTTGTGTCAAAAATATGTAGCATGGACGATGGTAACCAACTATACCTATTTGGCAATTTTGTATTGGGTACAGCTATCAATAGTAAATAATGAAGCTAAACATGAATGATTAGTCTTTTAAGAATTTCAATCACAGTAGCCAGTTCGATAATTCAAATGAATGTAGCCCAAGCCCAATGATTGTAAGGAATGTAGTTTTAAAAAAAAAATTTAAGAGTAAATTTTTATTATCCAGATATTGAAAATGTACATGTTAATAATCACAAAACAACATAATTAAGGTATTTAACTATATTATGTCAACATGTCTAATAGATCAACACAAGTCACACACACTCATTCATTCCTCAGCTGACTACCGAGGACGAGGTCACAAAACAAGGCAAGGCAAATAAAAATTAGAAGATCATTATTTATTGCTCATTATTTGTTAAAAAATATAATGTTTAATTAAATCTGTGGGAGCGATTAGTATGATATGTGTTAATCTACAAATATATATTTACCGAAGTTTTATATACTGATACGGTATTCTAATTTTCTTGGTACGAAAATTCCTGCACGGTATAAGCGCTGCCATGTTTATATTTTGCGTTTTTTACTGCTAAGCTTGCATTATAAATGACCTGATAAGGGAGAAAACACACAACAAAAAAGAATAAATGAATCTGAAATAGTTCAGAAAAGGTTTTTTTTCAGGTAGCCTTATCTATTTATTACATTCAAAAGAGAGAGAATTGTGTACAAATTATGCTACGTTAATCCTTCCATATTAATACAATTAGACCAACACCCCTATCGCATCTAATTGACCGACTCAGTGAGTAACTTTCTGAATAAGGCTTATAAAAAAGGCTAACAGTAACACTACTCAGTACTCACTAGACTTGTTGAAGTGAAAGTCTAAATACTCTAAAAGTCAGTTGACCGTACTTATCAGCTGGACTTAGCTTAATTTAATTAATACTAATTAAAGTCAACATTTAAAACTGACTTTGATGCATAAGATTAGTGATTACTTATAAAATTTAGAAATTATCTATTAGACTTATTAGTACTATTACTACTATTACATTTTTAAGAACACATATAGGCTACGGTTCCGGTCAGACCAAACTCGTATTTTTTTTTTTCTGGGTACCAGCCATAAGCTTATTAGTGCATATTTTTTTTGTTTTCGGGGGCTAGTGTTAGGGTTAGGATTAGGATTAGGGTTAGGGATATGGTTAGGAATAGGGTTAGTGCAGTGACTTATATGTTGTTATATAGCTCAGTGCAGCGACTCGGCCCCTATATTTAGATATCTATATTATAGCTGGACCCTAACCCTAAAGCCCCTGAAAGCAAAAAAAATATGCGAAAATAATAAGTATGGCTGGAACCTGAAAAAAAAAATCTGGGTTGGTCGGACCGAACCGTAGCCACTGCGTTTTAAGAATCCCCTTTAAGGCTTTATTATGCCTATTCATTGGTTAATATTATCTTTTATTTACGGAGTTTGATCTTTTGATAAATAAAACGTTTTTATTTTATATTTTAAAAAGGAATGTCTATTCATACTGATCACTAATAATTAGACCTTCAATAGCTTGGCTGCTCTGTCTATCAAAATGCACTAAGTCTTAGATCAGCGAATGAGCCCAATTAAAAAATGATGTTGTATTTTTATTATGTATTTATTCCTTAAAAAACATACTATTTCATTAATCTGTGTAGCATACTGGCTGATAAAATTGTCAGAAAGCACAATACATTGGCTGTTAGGCTTTGTTCTTCATGATGATAATTTTTTTTTTTTTGTCATTTTTTATAATTATTCTTTTTTTCTTCTTCTTATTTATTTGTTGTTTTTTTTTTGTTGTTTTTTTTTTGTGCTATTTAAACTATGTGCTCTTGAAAAACAAAAAGGTGTTTGCTAATGAATTTTTGTAATAATTTTATTTATTTTTATTTAGTTAAGCTAAGAATGGCTATAGTATACTAAAGGTCATATAGCATGAAGTAGAACTTCCTCGAGTTGACACAGGCTAATTGTGACAATCACAATTCGATCCCTAACTAATGTTTGATACTTTTTTCAAGCTAAGTGTCTAATTATTTAGATGGGCTAGAGACATATCAACTTCAGTCCCCTATTTTATCCATCATGTTTCCCTGGCTTTTGCAGCTCTGGTTTTGATGAGGATATTGAAAGGGCATCTAAAACTTTCCCTTTCAGTCAGAGACATAGGATCATTCAGACTCCCCTAGAAAACAAAACCCCAGCTCTCTTACCTGTCACCAGCTGGAATAACAGTTGTCTAATGTGCAACACAGCTATCCATTTCCCTTTTATTATATAATCTAAACACTTTGTTTTATTTTATTATACACATGATCTCACTCCTAGTACGGAGTTTCCTTATTAGAAAAATGCTAAACTGCCAATTTTTTAAAAACAGTAGTAAATTATATGCTCGGAAATGTTGAACTCTTTTTCTCTATTATTGTTTTTTTTTTTTTTTTTTTTTGCAGCTTTTATTATAAAGATAAAGAAGAATTGTCTATTGTTCTCAATAAAAAATGTCTAAATTTTCTATATATTATTTTAATAACTAAATAAAATAAATTTGAAATGATGCAGTACTATATTATTCTATTTATTTCTCATAAAACATGCATTTTTCTAAATTATTGCAGAGAAATATAAATTATAATTGTTTAAAAAAAGATAGAAATATTAATACATTTTTATAATAATTAATACTAAAAATTAAATGTAATGTGCCTTTTTTTTTTACAATGGTCTTTTTAGGTATTAACATGATGTAAACAGAATCCTTACAAAAGAATTAAAAAGTTAGTTAGATATATTCTTTAAATATACATAATGGGAGAAAGTGGCTATTATAATCTACGATACACAACCTGAAGTAAGTGAAATAAAATAAATATTTTTATTTATGTCACAGTGAAAGATAAATAAACTTACTTTAAAATGAAAAAATATATATTTTTAAAGTTACCCTTCTCTTATATAAATAAATATAGTTTGGTTTTGTCAGTTTTTAATTAAAAGAGGAATAACACTAATTTTAATATTATTTTTTATTGGCTTCATGCCTTGGTCTTTATCCCTCTTTATTTTTGTTTTAAATTAGAGGGGAAGCTCTAATTTTTCACTTTGATGCAGACAAATTAGAACCTCAGACAGCGGCTGAAGTAGTGGGCTCAATCAAAAAAGGTAATCTGTTTAGCCACCTTCACGATTTCCAAAATATTTTTTTTAGTCATCAGCATATACTTTACATAACCATTGCATTTGAAAATTTTGATTTAATACTGATTCTTCACATTTGTATTAATCCCACATTCCATTTTACCCATGTGTGCTTTTTTTTTTTTTTGTCATTCAAACATTGCAGAGATTTGCAAAATAAAGGTTTCAATTCATAGGATATTTCCAGATAGATTTCATATAATAATAAATTGGAAGATTAAAAAACAACACATGAAATTTATCTTACCCTTTAAAAAATGCAGTTACTCATAATTTCTTTTTTTCACAATAAAGACGGCTTACATATAAAAATCTACTATACAATCCAAAATTTTGTGATGATGTTTACATTATTTGAATTATAATGTATTAGTGCTAGTAAACAAAGTGCTTGGAGGTATTTGTTTTTCATAATTAGTAAAATTTGTTGTTTCAAGCTTACCCAGAAAGCCTCTTGTTCCACTGGAAGACATTTCCCATCATTTTACCAGACTCCATCACACAGAAAAGAGTGGATGAAGTTGTTGCTGGTGGAGTGGATAACCCAGTGGGTAACTTTTTTTCTTTCTTTCCAAGTTAATATTCATATTGAATCTTTAACTTGGAAAAATAGTTATTATTCATATTGAATCTTTAACTTGGAAAAAATAGTTATTATTCATATTGAATCTTTAATTTGGAAAAATAGTTGTTATTCATATTGAATCTTTAACTTGGAAAAAAACAACTTAATATTTAGTTAATATAGATAATTATTTTTATTTGTTTGTTCTTTTTTTTAAACTTTAAGAGTTGTGGTCCAGTTTAAAGATTTGTTTATTGCACCAATTTTTGATGAACTGGAGGTTGTGGCCACTGATGAAAATGGCAAGCTTAAAAAGCTTCGCGATGATCAACTAAATATGATCAAGAAAGAAAGGGTAAATGCTAACACAATTATGACATTTAGCTAATGTTTAAAAATTTCTGACAATGATCTAAAGAGTTTTTGTGTATTTTCAAAACAAACATCCTGGAAACTCTCATATATTAGATGGCTTAAATTTTATCTCTCAAAGTTTTATTGGCCAAAAAAGAACATATAGATTAAAATGAAACAATAACATATGCCGGCGAGTGTCTTTTGGGGCAAATTCATAATAATGACTTGTCACAGAATATTGAATTCACCTTTTCGATTAGAAAATTACTTTTCAATTGAAACCTCTTAAAGTAAAAAAGTAAGTAAAGTTCCCTTAGCCCTAACAGTCTACGGGGGCAAATGAAGTGAGGAATCCATCTGTTTCTATAACCTCATCATATAAAGGGATAGTGTGGTTAGCATAGCGCCCAGCCACCTTTACTTTGTCCTCATTCCTTCCCCTCTTATCGTAGTCACCAGCTTTGTTTACTTCAGGTTTTCCCACCAAAACTGTAGGTCAATGCTATTGCGTACGGGTATATTTAGCCTCCAAACCGAAGATGAAGGTTATTGCGTGGAGTGATATGAGCCAAACCCAAGATGAAGGTTATTGAGTAGGTGAATGACACTATTTTATCACTCGTATTAATACATGCCTGGCCATTACTAAAAGCAGGTCGCAAGCACCTAACATACAAAAGGGGAACAACACAATAATCAAACAATGCGTAATCATAAAGGAAAGGACAGTTAAACTCTGTTTTAAATTGATCCATTGGCACTTTGGGTGTCATGGGAAATTTGTGCGTGTTGGCTTGATCTGTATGCTATTGGTTTTGGGTTCAAATTCAAGTGAGTGGAAGTCATCTACCAAAAGTATTTTGTGGTGCCTCCATTGCCATTTGCCAAGCTCTGCCCTGGTGGGCATGAATAAAGAACACAACAAAACTGTCTTGTTTGTGATCTTCGTTATCAAGAGATAAACATCTCACCAGAGACTTATATAATTTGAATTAAATATTGCACAAAATTTCAATATTTAAATTACTGCACATGTTTAAATTAAGGCAGTTTCTTTGAATAAAATAATGACAAAAGTCCTTTCTTTTTTTTGTCTTGCCTACTAGTTGTATTGTTAACTAGTTTGATTTAAAACCTCAATCTTTTTACTTATGAAAATAAAAAATTCTAAGTATTTGTTACTTTCCATTGTTATATAAAAAAAAATGTCATTTTTTTTCACCTTTTTTCAAAACATCACTACAGAGAATTTGAGGTCCCAAGTTATAATTTTCAAGGCCAGACACACAGATGGAGATTAAGCAGATTAATTCAAAGGGTTCTGATATCACAATGAATTCTCTGTTGGGTGTAAGTTAATAAAAAAAAAAAGCAGCATTTCTATATCATGTGTCTTTTCTAGGGGACAGGCGTGAGTGTTGCTGGTCATAACTCTTAGAGACAAATTTATTGATGCTTTTATGCTATATGCATAGGCACAAACAAACATCCATTTATATATTTGTATAAATAATTAGGCTAACAACATATACAATTTATATATACACGAATGTTATGTATATTTAAACTTGTAGTCATTTTATTATGAATGATCATGCTAAATATATTCAGTAAACAAAGTACCATTAAATAGCATTATCTATAAATATGACTATGACTGGCAACTCTCACGCCCTAATGTATATAGGTATTAGCGTTGAAAAAATTTAATCACATAATTTTTAACTCTTTTAATCTTGCGTTAATGGTAGTTAATCAGCAGCCCCAGAAGATACGTTTATAAAGTTGTTCAAATATGAATTTATATTTCTCTTTTAACTCTCTACATTAACAGGACCTGTCTCGATCTCTCTCCTTTCTCATCATTATGGCCCGCCCAACCCGTTTCTGCTCAGATTTTTTTTAGTTTAAAAGAGTCAGCTAGGGGGTTGGAGAGACGGGCTGTGGAATCTTTTAGGTAAGGCTATTTTTATGTGTTTTTTAATTTAATGACTATTATAT
The DNA here is from genome assembly GCA_021962125.1 of Bulinus truncatus. Classification (NCBI taxonomy): domain Eukaryota; kingdom Metazoa; phylum Mollusca; class Gastropoda; family Planorbidae; genus Bulinus; species Bulinus truncatus. The sequence goes on along the minus strand of JAGDYQ010000067.1, from coordinate 1,034,818 downwards.
TTTACAATGACATTGATTATGTAAATATTTTTGTTATATAGATATTTTGATTGGGGTGCCTTCTACAACACCCGGAGACCTGTGTCAGAAGCTGCATGAAGAACGTATGCGTTATTTAGTAGCTGAACTTGACATTAAAGTAAGTTTTTGCTTGTTGTTTCTCTTATCTTCAAATGTATTTTATTCTTTGAGCTTTTTCTAAATAGATTAAATTATTGAGACACTCATACTGGTTTAAAATTACTTACAGCCCAATCTGAAAAGAGAACTAAATGCTTACTGTGATTATATTAAATCACAGTGTAACATATCTGTAGCCAGCAAGAGCAAGGTAATTTTTTATTCACATTTCATTGCAAGATATATACATATATAAGTAAATGAAATTATGTTTGTTGTTTGTGTGTGGCTGTAAAATTTTGTGGCCTCTAAGAAATCTGTATTATTGAATCCAGAGTCTCCAAAAATTGAACAAGCGTCCTTCATTGCAATTATAATTTTCTTCGCTAATTACTTTTCTTTTAAATTGTCATGATTTATCTAATTTTTATTTTAGAGATGACCTTTGGACTGTTGACATAGTCACTGTGCTTCTTGTCTAAGCTATTTAAAGTAGTTATTAAGATATATAAAAGTAATGAAACATTTTAGTTTTTGTTTGGATTAAAATGAACTTCAAAATGAAAGTTTTAAAACCTAGGTCTCTAAAACACTGTATATAAGTATTAAAGTATGGAGGAGTCATAAACATTACACTTTGAAAAATTGTTTACATACATATAATTCTTTTATGAATCATTTCATTCTCATTCATCTGTCATAGTTTTTCTTATAACTGCAAGTTTGAATGAGTTTATCACTAAGAAAATTGGAGTAATCTATGTTTTTAAGGCCATTGTCACTATTTTCCAGAAACTGAATGTATGCGAGAATGGGTCCTTAATTACTAGTTCAGCTATATGTGTCAAAGTGTTATGTTGTTTCTTTTATTACTTTGGTTTGTTTGAAATGTTCATTTATTTCTCTAGACAAGTGACCTACACCCTCCACCTATTCCCTACCGTTACCAGACACCTAAAGGTCAAGACATTGATTTGCGACTCTTCAATAGGGGTTTGTTCATTTGTGATGTCATACATTATTGGCATGAATAATCTTTTTTTTTTTTTTTGGCTTCAAATCTTGTCATCATTAACTAGTAAAGTAACTTATTCAAATTTTATATTTCCTTCTATTTTATTGATATGTTTTTTTTTTTGTGAAATCAATTTTAGATCTAATGAATAATAGTATGGGAATACTGTCGAATATTCTTGACAGACAGTCAAAAGGTTGGCACATACAGATGAGAATCAAACTAATCCGTCATTATCAAGGTGTGCTTTGTTGTAATAATTATTAGCTATGCTAATTCATTTATTATTTTGTCATTTTCTTCCTATTTTTCCATCTTAAAATTATTTCGAATAAATTTAAAATTTTTTATCATTATTTAGATCAAGGATTAAGCAAAGAAGAAATTTCTCAGGTAATTTCATTCTGCCTAAACATTTTAAATGAATGTTCTCATTTTAATTTTCAGTTAAATGAATGTGCAGTGAAATGTTGTTATTACAAAAACCAGTGTAACAAATTTTTCAGTATTGTCAATTTTTTGTCCCCCAAATATTTTCAAAGTTGGCCTAAGTTTGGAAGGGGAAAAAACAGAGGATGAGCAAGATAGATGGAGGTGGGGAGATTTCATGCAAGAAATGGTTATTGTTAATGTCCACACCAATGGGGGGAAAAGTTCACCAAGCCTGGTGAGAGGGTTTTTTTTTAAGTTCAGCAGAGAAAAATACAGTTGTATTTATTATACTCGATAGTGTGGGTCTAGCCTATGGTGGGGAGCAAGATGGTACAGCTTTCAAAGTGGAAGATAGGGTAAGAGCATCCTTTGAATTGCATGTTGCAGGTAAAATGAACGAAATCAATGACGGGGTGAGTTCACATATTACATAACAGGTTAGCAAAGAGCCCATACTAAAATTATGTTTCTTTAATAAACCGAGCAATATGTTGCTTGTGGAGTTGGGGTGAGGTGTCAAGCTTTAAAATTACAGTCAAAATTAATAGCCAAGTAATGTGCCATATTGCACATTTTTTTTAGGGCTATGGTATAGCTTCAGTAAAATGTGATTGTACTGGTATTTCTTGGGGCAATCACATTATGCAAATATGGTACAAAAAAATTATTTTCGTAAAGTTACTTATAGCATAATGAACAAAATGCTCAAAAAAGGTATTTAAAAAATGTTGTCTCAGTGTAAACAAAATTTCAGAATAATTATTAAATTCAATTACGTTATAGCGATATTTCACTGTACTTATAATTTTCTTATAATCTTTTTATATCTCTTGATTTATCAGTATCAATATTTTTCATTAGAGAGTCACTGAAGATGTTATGGATCATTATTTAGATAAAGTTTTCACAGCCATCTCAACTAATGCTGAACTTGATGTACTACAGCCTGGTTTAGGTGAGTTACGTTACACCATTTATACTAGCCTAAAGCATTAACTTTCTAAGCGATTAAAAATGTATTTTATTAATGGTCATTTTTAGATTCATTATTTATCATTTTAATTGATAAAAGAAATAAAGTGTTTATTTATTCTAAATGCCAGGCGTCCTTTTAGTAAACCAGGCCAGATCTATAATCGTCATGATGAAAGCTCAAAAAAATTTGCAGCAAAAATTAGAGAGTCCACAAACAAAAAAGTATGTCACTGCACAGTACGGCTTATCCCATAATTTCATTATCAAAAATTCAGGGTCTTCAATACTCTGAAATTGCATCGTCAATACCGATTACCAATACTTCCATCAGCCTAGTCATGCCGATGCCAATGCAAATACTCAAGTAAAAATGTATTGCCCAAATCGATACCAGCCACAATGCCAATGCTTTAGAGAACAACAAAATAATTTTTTTTAAAATATAATGTGGAGTGCGAGTATAAAGAAGTAAAAACAATAAAATACAATGTACAAAGCATAATTTTAATTGCTTCAATCACTTTAGCACTTGACGAGGATGTGCCAAGTGTGTGTAGTTACTCGACTGTCGACTTCAAAGTCATGGTTTCGATCCTCGGTGAAAACAATGGGAATTTTCTCCTTTACTTCCCAGCTTTAAATAGGATTTTCCCCGACTTTAACCTCGGGGAAGTAAAAATGGCGGCTGAGCGTTTGTGCTAGCTGCACCCCATCCCCTTCATATTGCCGAGTTTATAGAAACACAGAGATGAATCCCCGATGGTCCCGTCAGGGCTAAGGGAACTTTTACAGTATTTCATCACTAGGCAGCACGCATTAGAAGGCCATCATTTCAAAAGCGATCATTGCTTAGCCTAGAATAACGTAATAGCATAAAACACGCTCACCCCTATATGAAAACAGTAGCTCAACTCAGCACCAGCCTGATCAACTCAGCAATATAGTTTTTCTTAATGCTCCTTGGTAGGTTTGGTTCAGGTGATTTACTAATGAAAGCATTTCTGATGAGGTTATCTTCAAGGAATGTATTTTATCTACTTCACCAAAACTTTACTACTTCAGCTATAATGCAAGTATAAACCGTACCTCTGACTGTGTTAAAGCTACACCACCCCTGCCAAGTAAGTCAAGTGGAAACTGCACTCAGTGCAATGCAGGCACGCTTTAAGGTTTGTTCAACTTCAGCCTTGTGATCCAAGTTGTCTTGGTGGGGGAGGTGGGTGGTATTAATAATGGTAGGGTTGATGTTTATGATTACAAGTAGTGATTGAATTTATGAAGATTACTTTTAAAAACAATGTATTAAAATCGTTATTGTTTTTCTGCAAATGGATTAATAGTGTAAACAAAAAAGTATTGGTATCGAGTATCGAAAATTTTTCGTTTAAAATGTATCGGCGATACACAAATCAATACTTGATACAAAAAGGATCGGCAATACAGCAACCAATACTGAAAAAGTATCGCCGATACTGTATTGGCCGATACCGTGCCCCGATACTAACAGCCCTGCAAAAATTGACTATAGATTCTGTTTATTTAAATTATTTTAAACTGACAGATTTTTTTTTTTTAGAAATTTTTTTTTTAATTTGTTCCTTGTTTTTGTTAATTTTAAATATTGCATCTTATGTACAGCTGCTGAAACACTTTAAAGAAACTTACCCCATCAAATCTCAGATTGTTACTTGGGTGAAAGAACAAATTCAAACCTTTGAGGTAATGTGCAGAAATGTGTTCCCTTTTTTTAATCATTGTATTAGAAGCAATTAACTTCATTGATTTTGCAAGTGTTAAGCTATAATCTTGAATGTATAAAGTAAATAAAAACCCATTATATTTCTCTAGAAAGATTTTACAATACGTCAAAATTTATGGACAGCTCATGAAGAAGCCATTAGTCTGTGTGAGAAGGAAGGTCTGGATCAGACTGTTTACTTTCTGAAAAAAATTTAAATTTCATCAAAGAAGTGAGGAATGGTTCCTAAATCTGTGTTTGCTTGCATTTTATACACCAAATGTTTACAATGGCACATTATTTGTTTGAAGTTTTTCAACTCAATGAACTGTTTTGTTACATTCTGCTATGTAAAGTAATTTTTTATTTGAAATTAGGACTGTTAATTGCATGTATTACATTTCTACATTTCTAAAAAATAGAAGCAGTTCTGAGAAGGGAACTAGATAAGGTCAGAATACCAACAAGAGAGTTTACCTTTTGCACTAACATCTGGACTTATTATAACTGGATAGTTCGACAGTCTCATTTCATTAGCAGGTCAGAAGTCATTCCCAACTGTAATTAGGGATTCTGAACCTGTGCCAAACCCAGTTCCCCCTTAATCCAGTAAGTGGATATTCTTTGTTAAAGCTAAATATTTATTTTTGATTTTTTTAATTGATAAAATGATTTTTATGTACCATTATATGTTATTAAGTAGAATACAAGCTTTACAGTGCAGAAGAAAACTGATAGAGTCACTTGTACCGCGTTATCCGTTCTGGAGATGGTGGAATTTTTTACATCGATCTTGGTCAAACACATGGAATGTGATGTATTTGTTTGGTGTAAGTTCACTTTTATTTGGTATAATTCAACAAATATAAATTTCAGAACTTAATTCACATTATATGGAGTGGATATATTTTTAAAACACCTGGTACATGTCATATCTTTATATATGTTTCACATGTACAGTACTGTGATTATAAACAATTAATTCCAAATAAACCTAGACTATTGAATACTACTGTACTTCCTAGATTTTAGCTAGTGTTATTGATATTTAACTGAGTGTAATTGATGGTTGACTGCTGTGATTACTGATTCCAAGCTTCAAAGCCATTCTATAAACATTTAGTTTTTTCATACTAGGCATGCTGTCCTAATTATTGAATTAATTTAGTATGTAAGTTCAAATTATCTTATGAAAGAAATCATGAAATCTGACAAACTTGCTTTTGTCAGTCCATAATAAAACATTTTATTTTCATCAAATACAATGTTTCAGTATATTTATAAAAACAAAAAATTTTATCCAAAAATATTGAAATGTTATAAAATCTTAAACCTCTCCTCCTCCCTTTCTGCACCCACACTTTTTACTTACACAGATACATGTAGTACCTGGTTCAAATAGCTAAGAGTTTACTGAATTTTTAATTAAATGTTGTTTTTCTTTTAACTACATTCAATCAGATTGTCATTCCATGGTGTAGCCCTGTAGGATTAAGAGCTTTGATATGGCCAACTGCATTTGTTCCCGATCTGGAACAGTCACAGTTTGATGTAAATATAGTTCTTTCTTTTTTTTTTTTTAGTGTAACACATGGACTAATTTTTCATTATTCAGTTATATTCACATTAAATAATTTTTACCCTAACTTTTTGGGACTGGAGTGGGATGGATGGCTGAGTGGTGTTGTCAAAGATGAATTCTACACTTTGTCTGTCCCGATGGCCTTTTAGGACTAAGGGAACTTTTTTTTTTTGGGACTGAGATGCATCCCGTTTTAAGTTGTTTTTTTTTATGTTTGTATTGATACTCTGCATATTTATGGTTGTATTGATACTCTGCATATTTATGTTTGTATTGATACTCTGCATATTTATGTTTGTATTGATACTCTGCATATTTATGTTTGTATTGATACTCTGCATATTTATGGTTGTATTGATACTCTGCATATTTATGTTTGTATTGATACTCTGCATATTTATGTTTGTATTGATACTCTGCATATTCTTGAATTATAAAACCCAAGCATTATATTTCTTTTATTTCCCATTAACTGGATTATATAGTTAGTGTATACTTTCTATGTTGTAGGGCTCACTGTATCCGAGAATGTCATCCAAAACTCACACATTGTTGTCTCGTCTCCGAGCTTTGTGGGCTAATGTCACAGAGTCCCGCAAAAACTTTGAGGCTGCACCAGACAGAAGTCAGTTATCTTTTGTTTTTTGCAAATAGAGTTAAAGTGTGTTTTTAATTAATACTTTAGACCAGGAGTGGTCAAACTTTTGTGGATGAGATGCTAATTATTTTTTCCGCTACCCTAGTCAGGTCTGATAATTTGTCCTCATCTAGCATCCTGCCCAGTAATAAATCAAAGTTATTTTCAATTAGTTGCCACTTTCTGTATTTTCAACTGCTGTCTTAGTTGAGGAGAGAGGTAGCAGTGGCTTTTCTTGATATTTCTTGCATCCATGTTTTCTTTTCATGTTCTGATGTGAGATGACCATCATTAATCAGTTTGATCAGGATCATAAACTGTAGCTTCTAGATGATGCCAAGCTTCTCTTGAAAATAACCAAATACAACACAATCAAATTTATTACAAAAGATTGGAAATAATCCCCAATGGTTTTGACCCTTGACCCTCAATTTCTATTAGTAGAATCAGTTTATTTTCTGATTTTACGTAATTCAGAAGTAACAGCACTTGGGTCGAAATAATGCACTTAAGTGTTTTATTTAAAATTTTAATAGCATACATCTTTTAATGTGCCAGTTGCACAATATTGGCGATAAATCAGCAGCTCTAGTGATTATATTCGGTTTTTTAATTATATTTCAATTGTTTATTTTTTTTAACCTGGGTGGAATATTATTAAAGAATACATTAAATTTAGAAACTTTTCTTAAGAAATTGGTATTAACTGGTGTTTAGATTTAATGATTGTTCAGTCGAAATGATTTTGAAATTTTTTAACCTTGATCTAACTTCATTTCACTCATTTGAACAGGTTTCCTGGGTAAAAGCATGACACGTCATTTGAATAGATTTTGGAATTATGTTATTAAAGGGGCTTTCGGAAGCTTGGTTACTGTCTTGACCTTTCCAGCTTTATGCATCACTGTGTCTGCACTGTCTCTTACTACAGCTATACTTGCACCAGTTTGGTGAGAATTAGTAATTAATTGATTAATGCCATTTTATTTATTGACCCATATTAAATTGAGTATGTAGCCTAGCAGATGTATTTTATAAAACAATTTTTTTTTTAAACTCTGCATTGGTCCACCTTCTCTTGCTAACTGTTAATCAGAACCACAAATGGGTTTTAAAAAATTTCATAAAGAAGTTATAATGTAACTAGATATTAAGCCCGGCGTTGCCCGGGAAATCTAGATGTAATGTTAAACCCTTTCCTAATCAATTTAATTAATTTAATTAGGTGCTGATTTATGCCACCTTCCTAATGTGCAGAAATGACCTACATTACATACGTCAAAAGATGTGGCTGCCATAACCAACAAACCATCATCAAAAAGTAATCCATCGAGGGAACAATAACCTCCAGTACACAATGTTAACAAACTATAATAACTGAGCATGATTATCAAATGCGCAGCCGATTTACATGAAATCAAGTGCAGAATTTATTTTTTTTATTTGACGTCTATTTATAGTTAAAATCAAAACAAAGCATTAAAAAAATGCACTGAAAAGTAAAAAATAACTACTTTACTATGTCATTTAGCACCGTGAAGGCACGATACAGCACTCATCGGGAAATTACATCATAGAGGATTTTTTTTTATTTATAGCGACAGCGCTTCCATTCTGAAAAAAAAAAATTGTGCCATCTGGACGTCATAGGTTATTTACGAACGCGCTCACTAGTGACCTAGTCTGATTAAAATGCTATCTGTTGTAATAAAAACTAAAATAGTTTGAATGATATTATATATTATTATTATTATTTAATATTTAGGACTTTTATATTTCATAATTAAAAACCACAGAAACTATTTAAAACTGTAGATTTTTTAAAAAGAAATATCGAATCGAAGACGCCATTTTATATTATGTTTTCGTGACCTCGCTGGTCATGTGATTACTTTATCAAATACTATTGCTTTATTTATTTCTGGAGGTCGTTTATTTATAGAACGGATTCCCCACACACCGCCCACTGCAACCCGGACAAGCTTAGCTGCTTTATAATGTAGATGATATACAGTATTTCTAAATGCACTATAAAGTAAACTCTTCTTATGTTTAAATCAACATTCATTTAATAATCATCGTACTAATGGAAAAAAGATTTTATAATTTGCTCAGCATGTAAAAAATATACAAATATAATCTTACTTTTTTTTTTTTTTAATCAAAACTAGAATTCAATACATCACTGTCCACAAATAGACATTTACCAATACAGCATTAGCACTGACCTAAATTTATACTGAAGGGTAGTAAGAATTTTTTTTTTTCCGTAATTAAAAAAAAGTAAGTTTTTTAAGTACATATTTTTTGTTTGTTTCAGGGTACCTTCTGCAACACTTTTGGCTCACGCTTTCTGTTTTTTAATCTGGGACTTTGATAACCCACGTGAGTATTCCCATTGGGAGATTAAGCTTTTTGATTGTAATAGGTAACACCTCTCTTATGATCAAAGTACAATATTAATTTTTGTGTTCATTTTTTTATGTGACGAAAGGATCAGAGAAAAATAGAATCAGCATTTTGATGGAGGCTGTCGTATGGAATATTCTTCTTCAAGGCTGTATACAACCAGTCTCTGCAGTAATGGTTGGTGCTGTTCTGTGTCCCGTTGCCTCTTTCTCTATTTTTTTAAGTGAGTACACTTTTTGTTTAGATTTAGTTACTCCACTAGTTATAAAGCGTGCTAAAGCAGACAAAAGGGATGAAGTTAACATTCACACTAGAGAGCAGCACCGGAGTGGGTTTAGCGGTTTACTGAACGTCCACACACTGGGAGTCTGCAAGGTTGTTTGTAAACCTTCAGGAATCCTGTGGAGATGGGTTTGTACTAAGCTGTAATCCAGCGGGGAGGAAAACACAATCCTTTGTCCCAGATGATATTTAATAGATTAATTAAGTAACCATTAGCACCAGAGATAAATTACCATGAGCATGAGACAGGACACTCCTGTGTTGATGTTTTGACATGATGTAATCCCAGGTATTTGGTCACATTGGTAGATAAGAATTGTAACCTGGTAAACTAGAACTATTAACTGAATGTAAATCAATTACACTTTAGTCCATCAGACATCTACCTTACACTTCAGATTATAGTATTATAAAAGTATAGTTCCCTTAACCCAAACTGGTCATCAGGGCAGATGAAGTGTAGAAATTCATCTGTTTCTAAAACCTCAGCATAAGAAGGGATTGTGTAGTTAGCACAATTCCCAGCTGCCATTACTTTCCCAACTTAAGTCAGGTACCCATATAAGGCTGGGTGGACTTGTGGGACGACTGAAATAAATTAGACCTGGAAAAATTCCTATGGTTCTTTCCTAGGATTGAACCCAGAACTCTTAGGTCGACACCACTCTGCCATCCGTCCCAATTGCATCGTAGTAAAGTATATATTTTGGTTGTAAATTAACAACCTTTTTATTTATCACATTGATAAAGTTATATAACTGAATAAACCAAGATGACGTGAAATTTAAAATGTTATTCATTCTCGAATCATTCATTTATAAGTGAATTGTGGACATACACTGTGGACATACACTGTGGACATATACTGTGGACATATACTGTGGACATACACTGTGGACATATACTGTGGACATATACTGTGGACATATACTGTGGACATACACTGTGGACATACACTGTGGACATACACTGTGGACATACACTGTGGACATACACTGTGGACATACACTGTGGACATACACTGTGGACATACACTGTGGACATACACTGTGGACATATACTGTGGACATACACTGTGGACATATACTGTGGACATACACTGTGGACATACACTGTGGACATATACTGTGGACATACACTGTGGACATACACTGTGGACATATACTGTGGACATATACTGTGGACATATACTGTGGACATACACTGTGGACATACACTGTGTTATATACAGATAATTAGTATCCTGTTGATTTCACAGCTGAACTAAAGCTTATATTTTGTGAGTAGCTAGAGAAGTTTGATTTGATAAACTATGTTTGAATTAATGTTGCATATCTGTTTCTGAGGTTGTTTTTTTTTTTTTAGATTTTTTTTTTTTATATATTAATTTGCTGATTCATTTGTTCTGAAATCAATGTTCTTGTTCATTTTTCTGAATATAAATTGATTATTTTTTTTATTTATAGTCAGTGTTGGTAATTAGTTTAAACATGTTTTGAGATGTTAGCTGTTGGGGGATTGTATGGTGGGGGACAGGTGAGGGTGGAACAGACTTTGACAGGAGTGGGAAGTGGGGTGGTTCAAACTATGTGGGGACAGGTGGGGTGTTGGATGAGAATTACAGCCCCATGCGGCTCTTTAATTCACACACCATTTTTTTAAAACAAAACAGTCATCAGTGTACGTTATAACCCTTCCCCAGCAACCCTCCCCCCGCTTCAGTGGACACCACGCCCTCCTCCTTCCAAGAACTCCCCAAACCCTCTGTCCCATCACTCTCTCCTTCCCAGGATCCTTCAACCCTCTATCCAATCCATCTTACCAGGAACTCTTACTTCCCCCGTCCTTAGACCCTCCCCCCCCCCCCACCTTCCAAACCACCACCTCATTCCACCCCTCTTTGAATAAGATACATAAGCAAATTAATAATAAGTCAATCTTCAAATAAGTTACAAAACATTAGAGTTAAATCAATAATAAGTCAATCTTCAAATAAGTTACAAAACGTTAGAGTTAAATCAATAATAAGTCAATCTTCAAATTAGACACTAAACAAGAGAGTCAAAAACATATTCTTACTATGTACCGCTCTTAGAAAAAAATTCCTAAAGAAGTTATCTTCTTATGGAAAAAACCTGTTGAGCTGGTAATTTTTTTATTTTACCAGCAAAATTCATTTCAGCTTTCAATGGGAATTTTGTTTTATAACAAGTAAGTTATATTTAGCTTTGCAGACATACAGAATGGAGTTAGTCATTTTATGTAGAAGATTTCTGTTTACGAAAATTGCTTGAGTAAGCCATCAAGATTTTCCTCATTTCTACAGTTGGAGTTCTTCGATTCTGCTTGAGGAACATCTGGGACACAGCTTTGTTTCATATTGTCATCAAAACCAGAGGCCGTGTACCAGGAAGTGATGGTTTCGTGGCCAGGAGAGTATCAGGTCCAGGGTTGGCTTCTAATTATTTCTTTCAGGTAAAAACACACTCTAAATACTAGCACTGTACCCAGCATTGGGTAGGTAGATAAACTGCATCATTACTAAATACTAGCAGTGTACCCAGCATTGGGTAGGTAGATAAACTGCATCATTACTAAATACTAGCAGTGTACCCAGCATTGGGTAGGTAGATAAACTGCATCATTACTAAATACTAGCAGCGTACCCAGCATTGGGTAGGTAGATAAACTGCATCATTACTAAATACTAGCAGTGTACCCAGCATTGAGTAGTTAGATAAATTGCATCATTACTCTTGAAACTTTTCATATGTTATGCCTGACACCACAATACATGTAACTGTTTTAATGAGTGTTAAAAATTCAAACCGCACACAACTATCTAAAGATATGATTTTATTGTTATTTTCTCATTATATATATTATTGTTAATTATCAATGCCTGTACTTTTCAATGTGTGGAGAAAAAAAAAATATCATTTATTCAAGAAAAAAAAATGTTTTTATCTCCCATGGATTATTAAAAAAATGGTTAATTTATTTTGACATTACTTACACACAGAAATTGCTTTATTGTGCCTCAGTCCAATGAATATTGAGACAAAAGCATTTTTATCATAGTATCTAAGCTCATTTGACTAATTTGAACGCATTGTGTATAGTTATAAGCAAATGTATAAATTAACAGACATTCATAAATACTTTTGTATTGAGAGAGATTCAGCAAAGAATCAAGAAGGCTAATTTCAACTGTTTACGACAATGCATACTAATAATAACTATTAACATAATGCATTTTACGGTGATATGACTAAAATTGTATCCAAAGTGTAGTTTGATATAATCATACCTGAAAAATGGTCCACAGATTCGACCAGAACAAGCCTTAGCAGCTGTGGAAGCACGGATAGAACTTGATGAGCTGGAAGCCTGGAAAAATCAAATGGTTTCTATTTTAGAACAGCCAAAAGAGGCTTACAGGTTAGTTGTGTTGTGCTGAGTCACAGTTTTGTGAAGATGATTATTTTGTTTTAAACCTGTAGTTTGTGTTGTTGTTTTTTTTTTGGTTTTTAAAGACAGTACTGTCACTTTGTGTAATTTTATTTTTGAAAAATTCACCCCAAATATTACATATTAAAAAAAAATGCAATGATATGCAATATTTGGGGTGAATTTTTAAAAATAAAATTACACAAAGTGACAGTGCAGTTTGTGTAATTTTATTTTTTTTAAATTCACCCCAAATATTGCATATCATTGCATTTTTTTTTATCACAAATGTCCAGTTCATTCAAGAAATAATACATATCATTTATATATGCTAGTTATGTGCTAATTTAAGCACCATATTCTACCCTACACCAAGAAAAATTGTTCAACTATTCCATCATTTATACTTGACACCTATAACTTCCCATTAAATATCATTACTCTTTATTTGACCCTTATAAATATCGGTTAGCTGTGCCGTTCCTAAGGTTTTGGGGGCCTAGGGAAATGTATCAATCCACATTGCCAGAACCTTGTCTGTCTGTTTTTTCTAACAACTCATCTCATAAATATGATGCCAGTTTGTCCTTTAATGTAGCCCTCAAAAATATCAGATTTTTAATTGTGGTATCATTTTTCTTCATGGTTCTAATCATGGATTCTCCTAAATTAAAATGTTTTCCAATTGCAGTCAATCTTTCCCTGTTTTCTAATCAATCTAAAGTGGTCATTTTCATTGCCTGTTTTCTATGCTTTTTTCCTTCATTGACAAATGAAATCTTAAAAAGAAATAAAAAAATTAGTGCTCTATTTTAACCTTAAAAGTAGTGTTAACAGCAGTCCTATCTGATTTCCTAATGTCTAATTTTTAATGAGACACGCATTCTAAAAAAAAGGCTACAATCTAATAACCAATTATTGCTTAATATATTATAGCTTAAAAGGCTACAATCTAATAACCAATTATTGCTTAATATATTATAGCTTAAAAGGCTACAATCTAATAACCAATTAATGCTTAATATATTATAGCTTAAAAGGCTACAATCTAATAACCAATTATTGCTTAATATATTATAGCTTAAAAGGCTACAATCTAATAACCAATTATTGCTTAATATATTATAGCTTAAAAGGCTACAGTCTAATATCCAATTATTGCTTAATACATGTATATTATAGCTTAAAAGGCTACAATCTAATAACCAATTATTGCTTAATATATTATAGCTTAAAAGGCTACAATCTAATAACCAATTATTGCTTAATATATTATTGTTAATTAAGACAAAATGTACTCATTACCTCTAATACAGGATTTAATTGCAGAACAATTGCTGTTGAATGTTTTTGATATGAGACTTAAAATGATTAAATAAAGACTAGTAATTGATAGGATGCTTGAAACATCTCCAAGTTGCAAACAATTACTCTTGTATTATTAAAATCTGCCAGGGTCACATACAATGTTCCCTCTAAGGTGTGATATGAAGTGAGCGAAAAATATTGTCTCTGAGCGACATTTTGTTTTGAGGCAAAAATTTGTGAGCGATTTTAGCGATGTCGTCCGTCGGAGTGAGCGTATAGTATGAGCGACGCTCTGAATTCGTGTGAGTGATCGCTCACGCGCTCAGTTTAGAGGGAACATTGGTCACATATATCATTACTCTTTTTTTATTTGTTTATGACAGAAATATGATTTAAAAGTACGATATTTTGTTATTTTTAGTGAAAAGATTTTTTATAATAAGTAAAAAAATTGTTAGTTTAAAAAAACCCAGATTTTTTTTTTACAGTCTTTTAAAAAAAGCCAATCTATACATAATTTTCCAAAATAAAATTGTAAGCAAATACGCATCTAAAAATTCTGCATAAAAAAGATCTGTATAGAACATGTTCAAACCAACCTACTGTACATTTTAGTTTCCTGGTTTTTACTTCTTAATTAAAACACCTTGCAGAATTACATCTTTGCAAAAGAAGTCTTATTAATAATTATCTGTGTATCCGAGAAATTCGACTTCTTTTGTGCTTTACTGATATCTAAGCTAATCGATTTAAATGATCTTGCTTTATCATTGAATTACTAAACAGATTGCTACAAAAACAATAGATGACTTTTTATTGCTTTGAATAAAGAAGTTGGTTATGGTTCACATTCTCACACTTTGGCAATTTGGGCAAGAAAAAAAAGAAAAAAATGATGACCTTCTGGAGAATTTAGTTTGGTAGATATACCGCAAGCTCTTGAATAAAATTAGTTCGGAGTCTTGAATTGATGATGACCAAAATCTTTCTAATCAGATACAACCTTTGGCACAATCATATCATTTTTTCCTTATGTTCCTTTTTTTGAAAATCAATGTTTCTGTGTAGAGAGTCCGGGAAAACACCACCCGTTTCATCACCAGTTGAGTACATTGATAGTCGTTAATAATCGGTAATATTGACTACTCTTTTTTTTTTTTTTTTTAATTTTCGGTACTACTGTTTTTTTTTGAAGAAATTCAACGTAACTTTATTTTGAGAAGCATCTAATAGCTTATTAGCAGCTTTACGTTTAGTGGTGCCAGATCGCTTCTTAATTAAGCAAGGCATATTACTTATTGTTATGTTGATTAGATTTATACACACTTTAATTCTGTTATTAAAGCTTTCCACTTGGGCTATATTTTTGGTCTCAAGAGTAATACCGGCAGAGTTTGATTGTTTTAAGACTGAGTAAATATTTGGAAAGGCTTTTGCTTAATGAGACCGCCATACACCACTAAAAGTGACACACAACATCATTCTAATGTGGTGCGAGAAATTTATTGAAAATCTGAAGTAAAAAAAGAAATTTATTGAGGACCAGAAAAATTCGAAAACAAGTGTTCTTAGCTGTCAACATAATAAGCTATAACTTTTTAATTGGGTCGATCTAAATTTATTACAGGTGCACTGAAGCGAATTTTATGTTATGGCAATATAGAGGTTGCGGGTGGTTTCTGATCATCATCTTTCACTCACTCAATGAAATAGTCAGATTCATTTTACATTCTTAAATCCACTTTATAAAACAATATCACACAACTAACATCTTCATCCTTATAACAATCAACTCCAACTAACAACTGGACATGACATAACATAACATATGGACAGGACTATTACAACTATCCACTGACCATCTCTCTAACAGCTTGTGTCCAACTGTCTCCAACCCTTACACACTTCTTTTACAAGATATGTTCACTTTTGCTACAAAAAAAAATTTCCACTGGTCTCATCTTTCTACAAGACTCAGTACCACTGTGTTTACAACTCTTAAACACAGCACACCTTGTGTTGATACAATACGCAGTGGCTACGGTACCATCAAGTGGGACTCCGTATTTTTTTTTCCAGGTACCAGCAATAGATATTGCTCCACACCCTAACCCTATCCCTAACCCTAATCCTAACCCTATTTCTAACCATAATATAAATGCTGGTACCCGAAAAAAAAATACGGACACCAGCCATATTCCTAACCCTAATATAATGGCGCTTGATGGTAACGTAGCCACTTCGAATACAATATACACAATTAACAACTGGTTTAGCCCTGGTCACATTGAAGCTAACAGAAAGCTATAGTTACCAATAGCATTTTTCTTCAGAAACAAATCAACTTATTTAATGAGGGAAAACAACAACAACAAATAATGAGAAAGAAAATTTGTGCTTGCAAAATAACAACTAAATCGTATTTTAATTTTTGAAATGCTGGCCGAATAAAAAAAAGCTGTGGCCCGGAGCCCTCTTAAAGTCAGGGGCCCTAGTCAGCCCCAAGGTAGCCTATCAATAAGAACACATCTGTTCGTCGGAAACTATTTGCAGTGGCCTTCACACTACCTATGGCTAAATTTCATACATTAGATTTTTTTTTTTCAAATATTCTCATGAGTTAATACAGCAGTGACAGTGGTACTTAAGATACTTTGGTAGTCAACATAAATTATTGATTTAATCTTTATAGATAAGTAAGTGATCAGCAGAGTAAATAAATTAAAGCCAAATCTCTTTCATTAATAAATACTGCCTTTGTTCCTTAACAATCACCTATGATGTCTTTAATGCAATGTTTAAATTTATTGTTTTACATTGTGGCTTTTTGAACACTCTCCTAGTTTTCTGTTTTTTTAAATCTTAATATATGAAACCAGGCAGTATGTTCAATTGTGCAGCATAGAAATCCACACAGTTGAACCAAAAAGCACAAAATTTGACATGGTAGTTTCTTTTGACCATGTTAATGCACACTTCTAATATTTTTTCTTTTCAATTATCAGGATTTAGATATTGTAGATTTTTAATTCTAAATTAAAATTCTCTCCATTCATTTCAACAACCTATTTTCATTCCAATTAATCGAGAGAGCACACATGCATAATGTTAATCAAGAAATCATAGTTCTGAAAAGAGATCACTTTCTTGAACAAGAGTTTAGTTGGAGTGCATCATATTCATCAAATAAGTGAATAAATTGATTTTCTATGTATAAATCAACAGCAGTCATTTTTTTTTTGTTCTTCAAATTAATGTATTTAGTCAAACATGCATAGTAAAATACAGATATTTGTATGGAAAAAAAAATACTAACAGATATGTTAACTTTATTAATATTAAAATGATTCTTATTATTTACGACGTTAGAACAATCACCAATTAAAGTAATATATGTTAAACAGCAAATATCATAACATACATAATTTACATAACATACTCCTCTATATTTCTTTATAAAAATCTAGAGATAAAAACAATGTTCTTCCATTTATTTTAAAAGTTATAGCCAAACATTGACAGATCTTTTTTTTTTGTGTATTTACTGTCCATGATGAAGTATTAAAAAAAACTGTGCACATCAACTTGTAGCTGACTGTAAGCTTTTCCCATTGTTACATAAGCTTTTCCCATTGTTACATAAGCTTTTCCCATTGTTGCATAAGCTTTTCCCATTGTTACATAAGCTTTTCCCATTGTTACATAAGCTTTTCCCATTGTTGCATAAGCTTTTCCCATTGTTACATAAGCTTTTCCCACTGTTGCATAAGCTTTTCCCATTGTTACAACGCTGTTTGTGGCATACAACTCATTGTTGTTTTTATGTCAAGTTGACCACCGTTGTTACAGCGATCTATGGTTGGTCGTACAGCCATATCGTCTAAATATAAACACCAGCACGGGGGGGGGGGTTATATCGTTATATCCATCGTCAAGTTTTTCAGAAACTTTCTTTTATCTCAGTATTGACATGTTTGTGAGACGAAATATTTCTTTAAATATAAAAAAAAAAAATAAAAAAAAACATTATTGGGGGCACAAATAAAAAAAATCAAATGAGGAAAACAGCTTATGTTGTTTGCATAACAAATGGAAGACATTTGAAAGAGAAACTTGTTTGAAAACAAAAAAATAAGAAGAAAAATTAAGAATAAAAAATGTGGAATGGAAATAGCGTCTGCTTGAGAAGAATGAAAAGAAATTGCAGAAAGCTGTGAGAGAAATCGGATTCGAATATTTGGGCTAATCAGCATTTTCAATACCCGTTTGTAGGTGACTATATAACATGTTATAGATCACTTGGTTGTTTCATTCTTTGCGGATTCCAACAACAGTTTATCATATTCCCGCTTGATTTCGGTGTGCATTAACGAAAAACTCTTAATTAATTATCTCGCTTTCCTTTGCTTACTGGAGCATTCTTCTGTGATTGTATTTTGTTTATTTTTAGGTTTGGGCCTGGAGAAAGGCCGGTAGGGGGGGTTAAGTTTCTTTCTCGTTATTTGTTGTTGTTTTTCCTCATTATCTGTAAAATTTAATTTGTTAGCCATATTAATGATTGTATTTATTATTGATGTAATCCCCCCCCCCCCAATGTCAGGCGCTTGATAAATTCACAAATAGTTATGGTTTTAAATAATTCGATCTATATTTTATTTTTCCTTTTTTTTTTCTCTGACATAAAATTCAACTTCTAAGCTCTTGATGCTTTACCTCACCTTTCGTCTGACCTTGGCATCACCTTTAGTCTGACCTTGGCATCACCTTTAGTCTGACCTTGAACTCACCTTTAGTCTGACCAGATTCATCGAATTCATTTTTTTTTCTGAAGGGACTTCCTCCCCCCCTTTTTAGAGCATTTTCGAAAAATAATGCTCTATTGTCCCCGTTTTGTCTATCTGTCTGTCTGTCTGTCTGTCATCACCCTAGATCTCAATAACCATAAGTCCTAGACCCATGATGTATATATCATTTTGTAGGTCTTGGCCTGCCAAGAAATGACTTTTTTCCATTTCGCGATCTGACCTCTCAGGGTCGTAAAAGGGGCCTTATAAAGTACCGTTTTTTACTATATAAGCTATATTAATAATGGACCGCCCTATATCTCAGCAACCATAAGTCTTAGACCCATGATGTATATATCATTTTGTAGGTCTTGGCTGCCAAGAAATGACTTTTTTTTCCATTTCGCGATCTGACCTCTCAGGGCCGTAAAAGGGGCCTTATAAAGTACCGTTTTTTACTATATAAGCTATATTAATAATGGACCGCCCCATATCTCAGCAACCATAAGTCCTAGACCCATGATGTATATATCATTGTGTAGGTCTTGGCTGCCAAGAAATGACTTTTTTCCATTTCGCGAACTGACCTCTCAGGGCCGTAAAAGGAGCCTTATAAAGTATCGTTTTTTACTATATAAGCTATATTAATAATGGACCGCCCTATATCTCAGCAACCATAAGTCCTAGACCCATGATGTATATATCATTGTGTAGGTCTTGGCCTGCCAAGTGTACATCAAAAGTCCATTTCGCGATTAGACCTCTCAGGGCCAAAATATAAGACTTTGTTATGTACCGTTTTGCGTATATTTTAAATATAAATAATAAAAGCTAATCAAAGGGGCGTAATCATTATTTATTTTTGTAACAGTTATTCAACATGACTTACTTGTCCTTTTAATATCTTTTTTCAGATATATGCATTACACAATTGAATTTATAAACATTTCCAAAATTTACAAATATTTACTGAAAGATAACAAACGTACTGATGAAAATGCGCTAACACGTCCTGTGTCCAGAATGGAACAGGCTTAATTGCTTGTTTTTTCCTCCTTCGATAGTTTAATTTTCATTAACGGCTAACACCACGCCCACAACGGTGAGGGGTTTGAGAGTTCAATACTCTGTATGATGTAAAGATCAGTGGTGGAATTGAGAACAGGGAAGGGCATTGGGGGGGCAGTAATGTCATATCCGGAAGATATTTCTCACTGAGAAATCTGAATGTAAAGTTGATGTAAAGCTTCTAAAAAAAATTGCCATTGCCAACTTTGGATCACAGAGTTAAGTTATGAACAGACAGAAAGGTTAAACATGAAGCAACATGTATTGATGTGAGGTACGATCTGCGGCTTGCCTTTTGGGAATTCAAGAAACACATCATCTTTACCTTTCTGGAAGATAAACCGAACTTTTAAAAAAAAATAATAATTCTAGTTACCTTTAAATATTTAGTTCATTTTTTTTTAAAGATGTTAGGAAGAAGCTCCTTCTCTTTCCTTTGCCTCCACGGACCATGTAAATATGCACCCCATCTTCGTGTTCACCTCTCTCTCTCCCTCCCAATGGGCTTTATCATAAAAATCTTTCTCGTCACCATTTACTGCGTCAGACACAGAGGCGTACCTTGGGTGGGGGGAGGAGGGGTCCAAAATCAAAAGTCCCCACCCCCCCGGGGTGCTGGCCTGATGGGGGCCCCCAAAATATTTGCCTACGTTTAATATCAAGTACGATATTTCATATCACGGTGTCGAATGTCAAAATGCAGGGGCCTCCAAAGAGGCCAGGCCCCCGGGACCCCAAATGTCTAGGTTCGGCACTGGTCAGACATGCTATTTTATTCCTCGCTTTTGTGGGCGATTTATGCAAGTTACGAAAACCGCGAAAACTCTAGATACTAGAGGGAAGTAGACGCACTTGCATTTTAGGGGCATTTTGTATTTTGAGTATTATGAGCGCGAAAATAATTGCTCCAACTTTTTTTTTGTTATTTAACGTCGTCAGCACTGAGTCGCTAAATGTGTACACGTGCTTTGTTAGAAGGGCGCTAAAAAAAACTCGCACGGGGCCCCGCAATAACTATCTACGTCTCTGAAAAGCGTGCATTTGCTTAATTATTCTAAGTGTGTTAAAATGTGATTGCCCATTAGTGCCTTCTGTGTTTACTCGTGTGCTGGCTTGTATTTGATTTGTTTCTCGTATTCTTGCACGTTTTGCTTGGCCGTGCGTTTAAATGTTTTACGTTACTCAGGACGTAAACAAAAAAAAAATGATGTATGTACGTATTGTGTGTCTAGCTACACCTACACGTGCGCGTGTGGGTCAGTTTTATTTGACCACTGTGTTGTACATGTTTTATGCTCTGACATAGGGCTCGCTGGAGTGTTGGGGGGGGGGTGTTTCCGACATGTGAAAGATGTTATGCGTTCTTTTGGAGGAGGAGGGACACACTCAAACATTTTGTTTGTACTAGGCGCCCCCCCGCCCCCAATTTGTTTGCGACGCCACTGGTTTTTATACTTTGCATCGCTGTTTTAAATAGTTCAAATGGGCCAAAGAGGTGTTATTTTTTGTTTCTTTTTGTTTTGTTTTTTGTTAAAGAAAACTAACCAGTTTGTCGTGTGCCCGCCCTTGTGTGTACATTTGTGTGACAGGCGTGGCGTGTATGTAGCCGCATGATGCGTGCTCTGAATGTCCTCTGTCTGTTTGTTTGTTGTTTTTTTTTTTCGTCTCTCACACCCGGAGCTTAGTCAAACGTAATTGTGTCCTTGTGGTCAAGTCTCCCAGGCTTTACGCGGATAGTCGTGTGGCCAGGCTTATTGACGTAACCGCGCGTGCTAAGAGTGGACGTCTGGGTAATGAACTCCTCCTCCCCCCTTTCCCCACCTAACCTCTTGAGACCCTGGGTTTGGGGGGGGGGGCGGTTAACTGGGTTAAATTAAACTAGTGGAGTGGACAGTGGTCAGTTTTTTTTTCTCCACCCGTCTCAGACAACCAGGCTGGGCTCTTGAAACAAACCTAATGCATATGTATAAGCCCCCTGTCCGCGCAGTGACGTCACCGCACTAAGAGCAACCACTCTGCGTTGATATTGAGTGCCATCTGCGGCGAGACTGGAATTGTATACTGCGATAACTGTTGTAGACGTCGTTGCTAGAAAGGATGTGTGTGTGTCCACCCAGAATCAGGTAATTAAATGAAACTAGCTTCTGTGTATGGAGGGAAAAGAGAGAGAGAGAGAGAGGAAAAGAAAACTGGAATTGAGTCTTGAAGTCTTCGATGATGTTTGCTTTAACAATAGACTTCAAGGGGAGATTAACACTAAAAGTTCCCATCCCCATGCCTGATTACCCCCCTTTGTAATCATTTTTTTTTTTTTCATGAAATGAAAGACGGAGAATGGAAAGAAAAAAAAAACTTGACTGTAAGCTCCATTGAAAAAAAATATATGAACGTTATGGAATTTCACTTGAAGTTAGAAGGATGAAATTTAAAGGGGGGGGGCGATTAGTTTGTAGTGGCTGGACATACATTGTATGATCCTGCCTTGTTACCAATTATTGTTCTATTTCTACAGTATTAGCTATCAGATTTTGATAGCAATAAACATGATATATCTAGAGAGAGAGATGGATATGTTACCGGCAAAGTGTGAAATGCCGGCATTCTATAGAATGCCTAGGCAATGTATAGAATGCCTGGTGATTTTAGGCAAAGTATAAAATTTTTAAATTGTGCATACTTTTCCTAGGCATTCTATACAATGCCTAAGCATTGTATAGAATGACTAGTGTCGTTTTGGCAAAGTATAAAATTTCTAAATTGTGCATACTTTTCCTAGGCATTCTTTACAATGCCTAAGAATTGTATAAAAGGACTAGTTTCGTTTAGGCAAAGTATCAGAAAAGAACAACAAAAGCCTTTATTGATAAAAACGTATTTTAATATGGGATGAATGCAAAATAAAGCATATGATGTTCATACCGTAAAAAACAACGACAGCAGATTGAAGTATTTGCTTCAGCAGGTAAGACTGGATTCACACTTAGAATTGTACTGTACTTAATTTTCTTCTTTCACACAAAACACTTCATATTTTGGTATTTTAAGCTGTCATGTTCATATTTCACGAATTAATGAAGAATTGATAAATAATAAAAAGATGTTATTTCTGGTGAAAACAAGCAGAACACAACTGGAATGAGCTACTTGTTGCAGCAGGGAAGACTAGAATGACATTTTGAATTGCATTTAATTTTCTTTTTCACACAAAGACACCTCATAGTTTGGCATTTCGTCTTGCATTTACATCTGACGAATCCTTGGCCGCTTCCTGTAGACTGAGAAGTAGCAGCAGATCGGAGAGCTATTTCAAGGTCAGGAACGTCTTCCGCTTTTATTAAATCTTTTGGACATACGGTGAATTCTTCAAGAAACGTCACTCCTTTGCTGTTTACTACTCTATTGTTTTCTGACCACCTTGTCCTAAGTCGTCAGTCACCTTGTCAACCATTTTTTGCATTACTCCTACTTCTGATATATCTTCTTATCTTACAACGTTGTAGGGGATTGTCGGTCTCTAAATCTACTCTAGTTCCTAACAATTTATTTCATACTTTGCCTGAAAAATTTAGGCATTCTATACATTGCCTAGGCATTCTATAGAATGCCGGATTTCACACTTTGCCTGTAACAGATATATAACGCTGATGGCTGGTGGCGTCGTGGTAGTTTTTTTATTGTGAGCCCGATCTGCAGGCTGTAGGTCACGTGTTCAACTTCCGACACGACCAGTCATAAACGTATGTATGGCCTCCATAGCCACTGCCCTCTCTGCTGGGGGGGGGGGCAATGGAAGAAGAGCACTACATAAAATCGTTCCATTAGTGAGTGGCCTTTGGCAGTGCCCGGCCACCTTTTGGGCATCATGGAACCCACTAAATTCGTTCGTTTTATTCACACGGACCACTGCATTCATAAGATTCTTTTACAGACCACTACATTCATAAGATCATTTTACAGATCACTACATTCATAAGATTCTTTTCCACGGACCACTACATTCATAAGATTCTTTTCCTCGGACCACTACATTCATACGATTCTTTTTCGCGGATCACTACATTCATAAGATTCTTTTTCACGGACCACCACATTCATACGATTCTTTTCCACGGACCACTACATTCATAAGATTCTTTTTCGCGGACCACTACATTCATAAGATTCTTTTCCACGGAAAATATCCGTGTAGAGTTTGTTTATGTGGGTGTCATTACGAGCGTGTAGCTTTTAAATACAATAAATCACCTATGAGGATTTTATTTCAATAGTTGTTTTTTTTCCCGCATAATCGCGCTTTTTGCATCGTATAATTTTCTCGCAGACCGATGGTTCACGGATCTGTGGCATTAATGGACACATTGTGACAGATTGGCTGAAAACATTAATTCCAGTTATCACTTTCTATCCACGATAGATATGTATATGTTGCGACCAAGTTCTCAGACATCAGCCAGCTAAATCGACCTATGTGAAAGAACATTAGCGGCCAATGTCTGACATTGGTTGGCATGTCTGAACGTTGGCTGGTTGCAACTGGCCGCCTAGTAGACATTGGCCGTAACATATATATATATATATATATATATATATATATATATATATATATATATATAATGAATTTTGGCTCTGTTTTCTCCTATTAATAGGTACCACAAACTGGCTGAAAATCGTGGTTTTGCGTCACTGTAGTCAATATTTGGATAGTTTTAACTTAATGATTTTTTCTCTACTTAAAACTGATCAAATCTCATAAACAATTATATCATTTTAAACTATTTTGTAAGCCCTACAATAATATGTAAATTTTAATTACGTAGATTTAGAACAAAAGGTTACATTTTTAAAATGAAAACCATCACCGAAGTCACTTTTTACCGGCCGACGCGCGATCTAATTTGACTATCCTAATTTCAATCTCCGTGCGATTCTGGGCCATTCGTCCTACAGTAATGTCAAATATATCAATGTGTGCGAAAATGAATGCCCTTTACAACCATACTAAACATTTAATTAAATTATATTTAACAATATTTTTAATATAAAAAAATCATAATAAAAAGTAAATTATTTTGTGATTTTTTAATTTTGTAGGTTTTTCTTTAGTATCATTAGAAAGCCCGTCCATTTTGCTTTTAAAATGTTATAATAAAACTTAATTTGTAAGCATGGCCCAAAAGCGCAGAGCGCTAAGAAATAGCATATAACACACATTTTTCACCCATTCTTGCACGACCGTGAAAATGGCCGACAATCAAGTTAGCAACGCTACACCAGTCACAATGAATTGAACTTTATTGGGACTTAAACACCTAGTTGGTAAGTAAAAACGATAAAAACTTGTAGATAAATAGTTACATTATTTGTTCCTTACTCTTTTAGCTTTATATTTCTTTGGAAATGTTTATTGTTGTAGTTATAATAACTTTAATATGATAAACCTCGAGGCCATTTTGATGCTTTCGTACATTGAACGATACCCCTCATGTTTGCGGACACTTCTATTTTTTTCTGGCTATTTTTTTAGAGAGATAATAATATTTTCTAAGAGATAACATATTAAAAATTGACTAGTATATATTTTTTACCGTTGTTAGATAGTTTTATTGTCTCAAATTTAAACAAATATAACAGGTCACGTGGTCGATAATTGGTTGTCAATGTAAACATATAGTAGATTGTAGGCCGACCGAATTAACATAGCTATTATTGAATGGATATTTTTTCAATTATTGTTGTAATATAACTGTGTATGTTTAGTATATGCATAAATTCACTATTATTTAAGTTAGAATCATTTTTAAATGTCATAATTATCCTTATCAGACGGTGTACAACTCAATACTTTATAGAAGGTTTCTGTGCTAGTTGGAGGGATACCTTTATTGCCTTGTCTACTAGACTAGTAATACATGACTTCTTCAACTCTGGTTTTGAAAGAGGAAAATGGCAAGTCATGGACTCATGTAACTGTTACGCCTGTATTTTTTTTATTAAAATATTTCTTAGCCACTCATGCGTTTGTATTATTATTAAGTATCTTATTATTAATATTAGTTCAGTTTGAGTATTATTGACGTTTGAACATCTTTTAGCTTTAATTAAACATGGTTCTCACAAATCCAAAAAAAAAAAAAAAGAACTGGTAATCAAGTTAAGTAACACATAGAAAAGACTTTTATGTGTTTAAATACCATATCAGCAGTATATTATGTAACTTATTTGGACCAATTTTGAATGTGGGTTATATATTTTAAAGCCTTGCAACTTTTAGAGTGAATAAGAGAAATATACACAGTCCCCTGAAGGAGTCTGTTCTTTCAAAACTACAGAGATTAACTAATGAACTTTTCATTCATTTTTTTTATTTATTATATTAAGTAAACAACAGACTTTCAAACTCTTGATAAACAAATAATAACAGAGAAATAGATGAAAACATAATAAAACATTTAAAACAAATAAAACTTTTAATGGTAGGGTCAGCCCCGTAGCCAGGGGGTGGTTGTGGGGCCGGCACCACCCCCCCCCCGGTTAGGAGTGGAGTGCCCCCCCCCCGCTTAAAAAAAGAAGAAAAAGAGGAAAAAATATAGAAAAAGTAAAGGTGCCCCCTTGCTGGGTATTGGTGCCTCCCTGCTTACTTTGACCTGGCTACGGGCCTGGGTAGGGTCAATAATTGGAAAAATGTCCTTGATGAAATAGTAGTACTATATCAAGAAGAAATTAGAGTTAAAATCACTAAATGATCAACAAAACAGTACATTATCTCTAAGTAAGCATGAATTGAAACTTAAAAGTAAAATTACTTAAATTTCGAAAGTTGCACTTATTTAGGTGAGCTCCTGTAGTGGTAAAATGCGTAAATTATTTGTTAGCGTTCCATGACTTATGAAATAATTAGAATATAATTGAAATGTATGCATCTAATGTTACGGTTACTATTGTTACTAATATAACTTTTCAAATAATACTTAATAGTGGATTTTTCCCTAATGAAAAGTATTTTTATTGATTTTTTTTACATGCATGGGTTTATCCGTCCCTGTACTGTATATATAAAAGTAATTGGTCTAACGACTATTTTATAGTTAAGAACTATGTATATCCTACATTTTCATATATAAATGTTGAATATATACATAACAGTTCTTTTTTTGTGAATTTTTGAAAATGACAAATTTTCTTGTTTTTTATTACCCCACCTATTTCTAACCTTTATTATATTAATCATAAATAATCTTAAGATATTATGACTAATTGAATGTATAGAGCTTAAGTTACCCTACATATTGATGTAATTAGTTCTTATGTGTGTTGATTACAAATTTTATTATGATTTTTTGAAATGTCACGAATTTTGAAAATTTATCTCCCTTTTTATTTTTTCTAAAAAATGATGAAAACCCATTTTCAGTGCTATAAATTTTAATGATATTATAATTTTACACCTTTGAAAAAAATTGAGTTTATTCTATGTATATTTGTGTTTGTATTGAATGTAAATGATTTGGTGTACATGAAATACTTTTGCAGATAACGCTTGGCAAAAATGGCACTTTTGAAGGTGTTGTGAAAAAATGAAAAAGTCACATTTTCAAAAATTTATATCTCTCAAACTATTTGAGCTATAGTAATAAATTTGATGTCCACCATCTTAGATTCTCGAGTTCTTGCAATATTCATGTTGAAAAAAGCTGTATACCCATTTTAAAAAATCAGTTTGTGGTACCTACTATTAAACAGTTTTTATTTTTTTTTCAATGATGTAATACTAGATAGTTGAAATTACAGTTTGCATATGAAATGTATATGCATGCATGTCTTTCAAGACTACGGGCCTTTTGTTTTTACTCGCTAAATAATGCTTGCTAAATTTTTATTTATTTATTTTTTAAATGATATGTTATTAACAACTGATATAAACCAGATGATAGTCAGGAAGAAGAGTGTGTACATTTGTTTGTTGGCCTCACTGGCTAGTTGTTTGTCACTTGTTGTTGGACTGCTGTTGTTTTTACACAGGACTAACCAACTACAGGATGCATTCGGGCGTTAAGCTTGGCATGTTATGTTTATGTTAATGAACTTTTTTTTTACATGACACATTATAGTGAATAGGCCAACCCACTAAACACTGAGATGGGGGGAGAAGGGGGGTGTAATGTAACATGCTCGCGTGTCATTAAGTGTGTGTGTTTGCGGACTTGATGGGAGAAGAGTTTGCGGACTTGATGGGAGAAGAGTTTGCGGACTTGATGGGAGAAGAGTTTGCGGACTTGATGGGAGAAGAGTTTGCGGACTTGATGGGAGAAGAGTTTGCGGACTTGATGGGAGAAGAGTTTGCGGACTTGATGTGAGAAGAGTTTGCGGACTTGATGGGAGAAGAGTTTGCGGACTTGATGGGAGAAGAGTTTGTTGCTCTGAGAAATATGTTCATCTCCAGAACCCTGCCATCTCATACATTCAAATGTTTTATGTTAGGGTGGGGATGGGGTTGTTTTTTATTTGGGTTGAGTTTTTCAAGTTTGTTTTTTTTCGTTTCATGGTTATTACCCTCTGTAAACCTCCCACCTTCCCAAATGTACAATCACCTTCGCTATGTAGCTGTCAGCATTACCTGTCTTCTCTGGCAGCAGTCTGTTGTTGGTAGGTCCGTCAATGGGGCTGACTCCCCACGCCTGTGTCAAGACATTCCTTCGTGTCTTTGATGATTGCTTTAGCAATAGCAGCGGCGGATCTATTCCGTGGCCTGTTTGTTGTTGTTGTTGTTGTTTTAATGTTTTATTGTTTTTTTTGTTTTGTTTCAAATATTTTCTTTGAGAGATCAAAGTGGCATCAGGTGAAGAATTTCAGAGAACAATAGACAGTATAAAATGAGATGTTGTTATTTGGTTTGAAATCTTCGTGTCTGGTAAAATGATTTCTCGCCAGTCTGTTGTTCCTTGATGGGCCGACACCCTATATCCCTTTCCCCACTCACCCACCCACCCACTGCTTCTTTTTCCTGTACTCACCTGAAGGAAATCCGCCAACTGATGAAATGAGTGTTTTTTTTTTTACCTGTTTCTGTTACCATTTCACTTACTGATTAGAGTAACTAAATAATTTAAAAAAAAAAACAACTTTGTAGCTCGTCTTTGTTTGTTTGCTTTAGCTTTTAGGTAACTAAGCAACATGTGTTTTGTCATTTCCTGTCTACCAGTGTAGAATTTGACGTCATCGAGTTCCGTGCACTCATCCGACCAGAAAAATTCGTTTTCTGTAGAATTAGTGTACTCCGTGAGCACTCTAAACCGGACGTAATTTTAATTTTTGAGCACAGAAACTTACCATTGAACCATTTATTAAATTTTATGTGTAATTAATTCACCCTTTAGTATTAAAATGAATACATTTTAAAAGCTTTTTTTTTTTTTATTTTGCCTAACAGTAAAATAATATTTTTATTCGCGTAATTTTATGTATGAATCTTTTGTTTTATTGATTGAATTACATCAAAATAAGAATACTGTTCACACCCGCCACCTACCCGGAATTTTTTTTTCATCGATCCATGACACAGTACGTCCCCCTCCCCCCCAATCCCTCCAACCAAGACATTGCGTAATACGTGATCGGCCACTTACTGCTTACTGGCCATTATGGGACTCACCACCACCCACTGGCCTTTACCTGGGCCATTGCTAACTGGCCAATATGCGATCCACCAGTCACTGGCCTGTATATCATGCACGCTTACTGCTTTGTGCAAGGAGCTTGGTATAGCTTTGTCTCCAGATCTTGACAAAGTGTCTAAGTGACACACTTGAGAGAAACTTTTATCAGTAAGTCCGACACTTTCCTTAATTAATATTGTGACTTCAAAAATAGAAACAATGAAGGAAATCAAAAAGTTTAAATTTTTTTTTTACCATGCATTTGTTTTATCTTTTTCTTCCGTTTAAACCCCCCCCCCCCCAATCCAACCACGGACCGTAGGGTTTGTTTGCCCCGCTGTGACAGTAGGCCAGTATTAGTCTGTTTAATGTCGTGAAGCGTAAGTCAGACTAATATGTCATGTCCATTCATCTGACCTATCATGGCGGCGGGCGTATTAAAACATTTGAAAAAAAAATATAAAAAAAGAAAACATTCCCCGGAAATTTAATGCTTCCATCCAGCCACACATTCCCTCTCCCCCCCCGCCTCCCAATTCCCCTCCCCAGGGGGGAGGCCGCGGGTACAGTTTGTCCAGTTTCGACGTGACTTACCGCTATATCTCCCCCCCCCGCCCCCAGTACCCACAACGAGCGTGACGAGGAGAGTAATGTTATCCATCAACGTTGAAAGCCTTAATGTCTGCATGACCCTTCCGGGTGAGACAGAGATTCCCCCCCCTTTCCCCACCCCCACCCCCTTTCCACTGCGTGTAATTGCCTATTTCCCAACCTCAGTCACGTCATATCTTAAGGGGCAGGCCCCGGGGGTGGGGAGGTGTGGGTGATAAAGGAGGCGCCAGCACTTTTGACTTTCCCCAGGACCACGGCACGATGAAGTGGTTAAGAATAATGGCGGTGTGTTAGGACAGTGTCTCCCAAAAAAAAAATTATTTGGACCAATCTAACACGGAGCCTTAAAAAAATGTAGCACAAAGTAGCCCACACATTTTCGGATATTTAAAAAAAAAAAGGCTTTAAATATGTGCAATATCAATATATTTTTTTTTGTCGCGCTGCGTTTTAAAGTAGCGCATTTGTGAAAAGCAGCACAATCTATTTTAAGAGTAGAGAGAGAGAGTGTGGGGGGGGGGGGAATGTGGGGGGTCGGACGTTTGAGAGTGACGGCTGGATTACATTCGGGCTTAGTGTCTTTGTTCTAAATCGTGCGCGAGTCTTTTGTTTTTTTTTAATTTATTGAGGGGAAAGGGAGGGGGGGGGGGGAGAACGAGAGAAAGGTAAGAGGAGAGGGGGGGGGGTGAGGGCTACAATGGCATGTTGTCGTGAACAACACGAACGTTTAAAGAGGAGGTGGTGGTGGTGGCAGCTCAGAGATCAGAGTGTGCACCACGTGACCTTGTGGAGACCTTCTTGAGAAATGAACGGAACCTGTAGTGGACTTGAGGGTTTACCTGCAGGCGGGGGGGGGGGAGGAGGGCCATCTAACATTGGCCACCGTTACATTATTATTACTTTACTAGCTGTGCCCTGCAAAACCTTTGCAGAGAGTTATATCCCCTTAGGCTTGATCGGTAGGCGAGGTTATTTTTTGGTTTCGGGCAGAAGATCCGATTTTTTTCATGCTTGTGTTTTAAACTGGAATACTGTTGTATTAATTCTTTACTTTCGATTTAACGCAGAACCCAAATCGCTTTTATATTATTACAAGTTTGTGGTTCATGTTGTTGAACGTTGTTAATAAATGAATTAACTTCCTACTACTTTATGCATTTTGTTTTGACTGTTGACCTACATCTGTGTGACAGGTGCTCTGACGTTTTCTAATTGCATTGTGATTAATTTAGAGTCATTCTTTGCCCATCCTGTAAAAAAAGGGGGAGGGGGGGGGCTTTGGATATTTGTTGTTTTTTTTTTCAATTCAGGAGTTGTCTAAATTTAGGATTTAAAGATTTCCTCATTCTGACCAACAAAACGTGTTTACTACTTGTTTGTTGTTATCGCCCCCCCCCCTCATTCCCTAAAGAGCACTACCATGTGAATTTTAAAAGTAAACGTCTTCATTACCAAGGCTTCGGGCATACAAGATTTCCATAAATGTCAACTGAGAGAGTTGTATGGGTTAGTGATAAATGGCTTCCGGGTATGATTAAGATAGAAAAAAAAGCTCTGTACACCAAGTGAGACATTTTTATTTTTACAAAGTAATACCGTGTTCATTAGACACTTACACACTTAGTCCGTAGCTAAAGCAATAAATAGATATATCTGGCTATTTTATTATAAATTATTCCTTGTGTTTGTTTTTTTTTTTTGTTGGTTTTTGTAATTAAACGTTTCTCTTCTATCCTGACTATAATGCTCATTTTGACACGTGAAAAGTTACTCAGATTAGCTTTAAAAATGTTTCTTGTTTTAACCCGATGACTGTGAAAGAAGTTATACTTTGCGTATTTAGTTCCACGCATGGTTTCACACAACGTGAGTAAACTTTAAACCAAAATGATGAATGCACGCGATGAGATCGGAAGTTTTACTCAAGTTCCTCTAGTACGCAAAACTAGAAAAATAATTTCCACAAATTATTAATTTTTGGGGGGAAAAAAATCTTGAATTAAAAAATAGTCTTGGTGGTCTACCCGAATATTGCCTCACGTTGGGGTGAACGTGCGTTAGGGAACGAAGTTTCGAAATCAGTGTTCTATAGAATATGGGTTCCCAAAGTGTGGTACGAGTACCCCTGGAGCTACGTGAAGAGTTTGGCTGTAGTACGCGCTGCGCCGGGCTGAGGAAATCGGGTAAACATACACGGTTAAAGTGAAAACAATGAAATGAGGGGAAACTATGACATTAAAAACAATATGAAAGTTGTTTTTTTTTTACTAAGGGTACACAGCAAT
The DNA here is from genome assembly GCA_021962125.1 of Bulinus truncatus. Taxonomy (NCBI): domain Eukaryota; kingdom Metazoa; phylum Mollusca; class Gastropoda; family Planorbidae; genus Bulinus; species Bulinus truncatus. The sequence goes on along the minus strand of JAGDYQ010000067.1, from coordinate 1,002,468 downwards.
CAGAGGTGTGCGGATCTTGAAATTTAGCGTCCGCGTCCGTCCGCGGATTTCTATCAGTGATCCGCGCCCGCGTCCGCAGAATCTTACAACATTGGTCCGCAATCAGTCCGCGCGTCCGCATTGCTGAAATTTAGCTGTTTAAATTGCTTGAAATTTTTTATGGTAACGCTAAAGAAGATCCGCGTCAGTCCGCGAGTCCGCAACTGAACCATACGAAGCGTCCGCTGTCAGTCCGCGGATTCGCTCATCTCTGACAGCAATACGGCAATATAAAAGGGGGAGGGTACACATATGTCAAAATTTGGGAAACACTGCTATAGGAGATATAGACTTGCCAACTTTAATCAGTTGCAAATAATCAAACAGGTAAACTCTTTCTCCGCATGCCGGAAAAAAATGGAATTGTTTGGGTAGCCAGGTCGGGCGTGTTCACCACACTGTACGTGGATGCAGTTCGTTCTTAGATCATTCCAGCTGGCCGGTCAACAATAAACGAGACCCGGATGTCTCGAATGACCTGTGAAGTTTGTACGAAATCAGGCCCTCGAGCTCATCACATGATAAATTTTGTGTACAGCTCCCATAGCAGTGTCAGAAACCATGGTAAATTTTGTGTACAACTCCCATAGCAGTGTCAGAAACCATGGTAAATTTTGTATACAACTCCCATAGCAGTGTCAGAAACCATGGTAAATTTTGTGTACAACTCTCATAGCAGTGTCAGAAACCATGGTAAATTTTGTGTACAACTCTCATAGCGGTGTCAGAAACCATGATAAATTTTGTGTAAAGCTCTCATAGCAGTGTCAAAAAACCATGGTAAATTTTGTGTACAGCTCCAGAGTTTAGAAATCATGACAAATTCACTCTATGTGAGAATTGAAATGTTTCGTCTATGCTCCCTTTTTATATATTGTTACCAACTTTTTTATTTTTTAACCCTTTTTTCCTGATTCACCCTCCATTTACCTTCTCTCTCCAAATTTTTTTTTTTTCAACTTTGCGCGTGTTTCAAGGGCAATGGCAGATTAGTGCCCGTTGACCGCGTTTTCCAATTGGAGAATCCCTGCCAAGAAAACATTATGAAATATCTCGCCGGTTCCTCCCCCTCCAGTCATGTTCCGCGGTTCCTCCCCTATCCAACCAGTTTGAGGGGAGCAGATAATGGGGGGGGGGGGGTGTAAACATGAGAGGGACATTTTTTTTTTTGTTTAACGGTATGTATCCTATTGCTCACGAGCCATATCCCGGGGATGGCTAATTCCCCTGCCGACTGCTTCTGCCAGAACTAATTAGCGGGATGGAAATGTACGTCTCTGTCACGTCAGTCTTTGTCCTTCAAGCACAAAGTCTGTTCACTTGTTGTAGGGTTTTTCTACACCGCTTTGGGTGGTGGGAGGAGGGGGGGGTGGGGCGCTTTTTTTATACACGTCGGGGAAATTGGGAAGAAGTTAGTTGGGTTAGCGGTGGACTTTTTAGATGCTATCTGCCCCCTACAGCGCTTCTCGTTTTGACAGATTGTCGTATAGTCTGATCATCAGCTGAGTGTGATACGTGATTATACGCGGAACTTCCTTGTTTGGTTCCATCGCAATTCGGAAATTATTAATTGAATATTTACCCTTTAAACCATTTTTGTTCAAACATGTATATAAAAACAGTACTTTGACTGTATATACAAATAAATCCATTTTTTTGGGGGACATTTATAAAAAAATGTATTGCATTAAATTCAGTAGAAGAAATACCAGTAGTTGTAAAGTGTGTTGGGTGTAAATGACTAATTTAAATATTTCAACAACAAAAAAATTTTAAACAGCGACTGTCCCTCCCTCCCCTTTACCCTATTTATTTTCATATAGTTATTTAGGTAAACCAGCCCGAATCTTCCATCCGAAACATTTGTACTTACCTCGTATAGACGGGTTGCCTTTACGTTGTCCGTGCTCCTTTTTTCATTCTATTTGTGTGTCCTGACATGAGGGATTGGCCCATAATCGCAGATGTCAAAAAGCACTACACGTCTTGTCATGAGTTACCCCGGTTTGAAGTCGTCGTCCTCAACACCCACCACCACCACCACCCCGAGTAGTACCAGTTCTTATAGGTCTTTTGGGAAAGGGTGAGTGGGGGGGGGGGGGCTTAGGCAGTGACTTCAAATATTTTTTGGTGTTCTTGGCCAATGTGCCCGACGGGGCCCTTTAAGAACCAGATTTAATACTGGAAGGTGCCTCTTTGGTAGAGGGGACCCTAAACGGTTGCCTAGTTCAGTGGTCCCGAACGTTTGATAATTTCACCGTGGCCCGCTGGGGGAGATGGGGCGTGTGGATTATGTTCTGTATGTAGTGGTGTAGTGGCGGCTCCTAGTGTGGGGGTAAAAAAAAAAGTTCCCTTAACCCTAGCGGGCCAATGGGGCAGATGAAGCGTAGAATTCATCTGTTTCTATATATATGTGTGGTTAGCACAACGCCCAGCCGCATTTACTTCCCCAACTTAAGTCAGGTACCCATCTAAAGCTGGGTGGACTTGTGGGACGACTTTGCACCAAATTTCACCTGGAAAAATTCCATGAGTCTCATCGAGAATCGAACCCAGGACTCTCAGGTTGACTCGGCCATCCGTCCCACTAGTGTGGGTGTGCTGCTCCAGAAAATGTGTAGCCTTTATTCTAAAATTGTGCCCAATGAAACGAACAAGTAACCAAAAGGTTTATTTAAAATCCTTATCAAATCCTAAAAAAAGAAAATCAAACATTTTTTACTTACTTTTATCTGAACAGTTACTGTCGGCACTGCTTTCTCTCTCTCTCTCTCTCTCTCTCTCTCTCTCTCTGTCTCTCTCCCTCCCTCCCTCTCTCTCTCTCTCTCCCTCTCTCTCTCCCTCCCTCCCTCGCACGCAAGCACGCACGCACGCACACACACAGCAGTTTCGCATGCAGTATTTCTTGTTTTTCCCGTACTCATGCGCAGAAAAGTTAAGTACTTTCCTCTGAAACTGTTAATCACACAGCCCCATACAAAGATTTGTAAAAAAAACAAGCAATTAAGCCTGTTCCATTCTGGACACAGGACGTGTTAGCGCATTTTCGTGTTATGTATCAGTACGTTTGTTACCTTTCAGTAAATATTTGTACATTTTGGAAATGTTTATAAATTCAATTGTGTAATGCTTATATCTGTAAAAAAAATATTATAAAGACGTTTCTTTATATTTGAAAAAAAAATATTTTCTCTTAAATCTAACTACAAGTGGTTTGTGGTTACTGAAATAGGACTCATAATTAAAAACATTCGAAATTGTAGTCATTTAATCGTCCGAAAACTCCGTCAATTGTTGCATAGCTCTGATACTTTCAATTAAACTCAGAACACAAGCTTACTATTTCATTTGATGAGTTTCTTAATAAATCCTGGTGAAACTACGTGCTGCAGTATTTCGCACCAAATGAATGGGTTATTGAACGTACAAGGTGTAGAATGGGGCCATATATATAATATATAAGCCCCTTATGAGCCCTGAAGCCCGGCCCTCAGAGGTCCTATCGCGAAATGAACTTTTGATGTACACATGGCAGGCCAAGACCTACAAAATGATATATACATCATGGGTCTAGGACTTATGGTTGCTGAGATATAGGGCGCTCCTTTGTTAATATAGCTTATATAGTAAAAAAACGGTAAGCCCCCTTTTACGGCCCTGAAAGGTCAGATCGCGAAACGGACTAAAGTGTTTTTTTTTGGCAGGCCAAGACCTACAAAATGATATATACATCATGGGTCTAGGACTTATGGTTGTTGAGATCTAGGGTGATAACGGACAGACAGACGGACAGACAAAACGGGGACAATAGAGCATTTTTTTTCGAAAATGCTCTAAAAAATATTTTAAATACAAACTGGGAGCTACGTTAATATGTGTACTGACATATAGCTCAAAGGTTAAATATTGTTCAAATATAAAGAAAGAATAAAAGAAATAAGCACTCATTAAAATTAACGTTATCGATTTTATCAAGTGGAAATGGGGGGGGGGGGGGGTGCTGCAGCTCAACAGTGCCAAACAATGGTTACATTGTCACAGAGCTTCCTCCGAGGTTCTGCCCGCGGCAAGTTACCTGCATGTAGCACTGTTGGCTGCCTGTTTGCCCTGGTTGGGAGTGTTGACGGCTTTAGACTTTGAAAAAAAAAACTCCTTTCTCTGTTTGTACAGGTCGGTTGCAGGGACTTGGACATCCAGTGTGTCAACAATCACCTGTCCGTCTGTTTGTTTGTCTGTTTGTTTGTGGGTAGACAGCTAGTCTGTTTGGTATACTGTGTGAGTAAAGTCGCTTCTTCCGCCTCACTGACTTCCGCTAAGGAAGAAAAATCTCCGGACATGTTTTTGTCTGGTACGTCAGCGATTCTCATAATGATGTTTACCATTTTGAAAGGAAACATTACCCCGCAGACTCAAATTATGTTGTTTTGTTTATTTTTCGCTATAATTTAAAAAAGAAAGAAATAAAGAAATCAACTCAAGTAAGAATGTATAGACTGAATCCAGAAGAAATGGATTCAAGAAAGATGGACGACTCTAACTCTACCCAGTTTACGGATGGTCGTGCGGTAAAACGCTCGACTGTAGGCACAAGTCCCCCGGGTTCGAACTCTGGTGAGAAAAGCAAGAAAATTTTTTCGGGCCGTGGTGAAAGTTCCCTCCATGTCTCCCGTGTTGCCTCCATGGCCATTACACTCCCGGCTGTGGTGGGGATGAAAGAAGGCCACTACAAAAATTGTCTCATTAAGCTGGGCGATTTTTTTTTTGTAGAAACGGATGTTCGTGCGGTAAAGCGTGCGGTAAAGCGTTCGGCTGTCGACCTGAGGGTCCCTGATTCGATCTCCGGTGATCGCCGGTGGATATTTCAGGTCACAATAAAAGTTCCCGCTATATCTCCCGCGGTGCCTCCACGGCCATTGCACTATCGGCTATGGTGGGAATGAAAGAAGGACACCATAACAACCATCACATTTGTGGTCAATGGGATCTAAGAGAATTCTTCTCATCCTTTCATGGACTTCACACTCCCAGTTTACGGAAAATCTTTGTTTTGTTTTTTTTTAATTTGTAACAAATAAAAAGTGTATAGACCTTGTTATATACGTGAATTCACTGCACACTTGATCTGCATCAGCTTGATTTGATTTACGTCACTATTTCTGTATAACCAGATGTCATATCAACGACTGTTTCGTTTGTCTGTTTAGCTGTGTCATATGACACTAATGTTCAGAAATAGTTCAAGAATGTTCGGGACACTTATTGTATAAAGGGAAAATGGGGGGGGGGGGGGGTGTTATTACAGATGTGTCGTTGAGCAACAAAAGAGTCGTAAGTTCTTAATAGAAATTGAATGCCAGCCACCGGAACTGTGTTCAGCCTGTTTCACTTGTATTATTTTTTTCTAACTATTATCGATGATTGTCCGTCTGAAAACCCAAGCCTCGATGCCTTGTGCCCTTTGTTATTTCTTCAGACCCCCCCCCCCCAGCCTCACCCACGATCAGCGCCAGACATGACAAAGTGTCGATTTGACCTTTAGAGGTGAAGTTAATTAATTATAACACAGCATCCTAAGATTGATGTACAGCCTAGGAAATCATGTACGTGTATAGCCCATCTTTCTCTTTATGTGTGTAATAGATAGATAGATAGATAGATAGATAGACAGACAGACAGACAGACAGACAGACAGACAGATAGATAGATAGATAGAGAGATAGATAGATAGATAGATAGATAGATAGATAGATAGATAGATAGATAGATAGATAGATAGATAGATAGATAGATAGATAGATAGATAGATAGATAGATAGATAGATAGATAGATAGATAGATAGATAGATAGATAGATAGATAGATAGATAGATAGATAGATAGATAGATAGATAGATAGATAGATAGATAGATAGATAGATAGATAGATAGATAGATAGATAGATAGATAGATAGATAGATAGATAGATAGATAGATAGATAGATAGATGATGGATGGATGGATGGGCGGATGGATGGAAGGACGGATGGGCGGATGGATGGACGGACGGACGGGTGGATTAGACAGACAGGATATTTTTCTCATAATTATGATACGTTTTGTTATTTTGTTTGATATACTAGGCCAGTTATGTTGAAAATAAATCGTTCTAAGAATGTGGATACTAAGTGTATTGGTATATCTTTGAAAATATAAATCATCCAAATATTTTAAGCTTCTTTTAAATTTACACTGAACACACTTATTAACTCTTAAGCCATCATAGGATTAAAGAAAAATGCAGTATTTTGCATATTTTCAATTATCAAAAAAAAAAAAAAAATTGGGGAAGCTTATTATCGTTTGAAGGCACATTAGAACTAATAGTTGATAATTTACATAATTTTTTTTTTAGAAATGTAACAAGAAATGTATTGACTTTTATTTGAAAGTCCTCTGTTTGAGAGAAAAACGAAGCCACCCCCCTCCCCCCCTTTCACCAGTCCTTCATCCTAACACCCCCCTCCTTCCAGACACCCAAAATAACTTCTGGTGCACAATCTTATATTTATACACAGGCTTAAAAAAATAAAAGTTATCGGTCCATTGCGCACCTCTCCTTCACTGAGGCCCCGGCTTCCGTAGGCATCCCATCCACACACACCCCCCCCGCCCCCCCAACACTCACCAACGAAATAGATCATAACAAAATTAATGAAGAAACTGAAATTAGCAAGTAATCAAATCTTTGAATAAGACACACAAAAAAAACTGTAACGAAGTAGAAGTAACTATACGAAGAGCATAAATAGTTGAATTGAAATAATAATAATATAATCTTTTAAAAAAAAAGAAAAAGGCGCGAAGCAAAATACTTGTAGTTAAAAACAGTGTCATGTACATGAGAAAGGCCTACATTAGGGTAAGTTTTGAAGGCAGTTTTCTTATACATGTACTTTCAAACTATTCACATAATCCTTTGTAACACAAAACCCTGAACTTAATTTATCCCGCTAAATAAGCACACTGATAAGTTCTCTTCGTTTAAGCCATCAAAACCTGCACGACAGGCAGACGTGGTCACGAAATAGAGCTTAATGAAAAGTATAGAAGAGATGCAATCTTCGAATAAGCCACAAAACAATCAAGTGTAAACCACATTCATATATTAGATATTCACCGTAAACTATCAATCCTAATATTTCGTTATGTATGCGCTTATATCTCGCCAAGTTTAACATTCATCTAGAAGTATTCAAACTCATTGATTCAATAATTCATTATTTTCATTCGTTCTACTAACCATTGTACTTTTGAATTCTTAAATACTAATAAAAGCTTTACAGAAGAAAGTGATTATCTTCTTAACATTAGGCTATTTAAAATATTGTCATTTTAATAGATTAAAAATTTTACAGATTTTATAACAAAAAGCGGTATAGCCTAAATTAAAAATAAAATAAAACTGTCAATTAGAATTACTTACCGATTACCGAGTATTTCAATAATAAATATTTGTATATGTACTTACCGATTACCGAGTATTTCAATAATAAATATTTGTATATATATATATATATATATATATATATATATATATATATATTTTGACTTGTTAACATCATTAAGTTGTTTGTTTTTCTATGATAAACTCTCAATTACAATACAGAGTTTACGTTATACTGTTAACATTGTTTTTTGTTTGTGTTCTCATCAAAGTAATCTCAATAGGTGACAGGGTTATTAAGTTTACGACTTCTAGTTTGCACAGATAAAGTGGCGCCTTAGAGCGTTTTGATACAGAATTATTATCTATGTCAGACGAGAGGGTGATATTGTTTTGAAATATGGCTTCACTGGTTGCGCCAGTTCTCGTCGTAAACAAGGGCAGAGAGAGGTCAAAAAAAAGTGTCTTCCGTTTGGAAATGTCCTCCTCCTCCCCCCCCCCACACCCACTCCACCATTTTTAATGGCTTTGGGGCACTACGAGGAAGAAAAAAAAAAGTTCTATCAGCCGGTTGTTGGAACTTTTTTTAAATGGAGCAAAAAAAAAAAAACATCTTCTGACTGCATTTCATGTTTTGTACGTGGACCGAAACGTTTGATCTCCAGCTGAGATCCTCTAGTGGCCAGCCACACAAACTGATCAGCCAGTTTGATAGAACATCAGCTGAATCTTTCTTCTTCCACCCCCCAAAAAAAAAAAAACTCCGTGGCGATGGCTTTTTCTTTACTTGGGGATAAAAAGGGGATGAGGGTGGGGGGGGATTATTAAAAACTGAAATGAAAAAGAAAAAAAGCGAAATGAAAGTTTTTCTTTAAGTTTCTCCCGGTTTAGCTCATCCCTCATTTTTAGCTAACTCCCACCTTTGACCTCTCTCCCTCACCCCCCCCCCCGCTCCCACCCCGCTCAATCTTTCAAATGATGTTACGGATTGGAGGCGAAGAGTTCTATCTTATATTTGTGTATATTGATGCAATGGGGGGGGGGGGGGTGAGACAGGGTCGGGCATGTGGTGTCGAACTGTGTAGAAGTTGTGGAGGGTGTTGTGATGGATGTGGAGGGAGGGTGCAGCTAAACCCGGGTGTGTGTGTGTGTGTGTGTGAAGATGAAATAAGGTTGACGTGAGACGAAACTCCCCTCAAGGGAGTTGATGAGCGGAGAAAACGGGCGCCGTGATAGAAGTTGTTGTTTGTTTGTTTTGTTTTTATTACGTTTTCTTCCCCGCCATGTTTTTTGCTTTCATAGTCTTTTTTATTTTGATACACTTGTTTTTATGGCGGTTTGTGGCGGTTTTTGTGGCGGTTTGTGGCTGTTTTTTGGGGGGTGTTTTTTTATAATACATTTTGTTTTATTTTAAGTGTCTGTTTACCAAGTTTTTTTTTCACCCAGTCTACGTCACGGACCTAAGGTGGCCAATGGAGAGGGCCCTCCTCAATATGTGGTATGGCCCTGGCAAGGCGACCTTCTGCAGCTCGCATTGAAATAATGGGTTAAACTTCCCTGGTGTTTTACCCATGCTGCTGTCTACATCTTGTTTCTTCTTCTTATTATTATTATTCTAGGGCTCATTAATATATATTTGTTTACGTTCATCATATTGCTGCACTGCACTGCACTGGCACAGAGGAAGCCGCGACAGTCTAACTAAGAGCCACATTTGGCCACCAGTGGTACTGCCTGTTCTCTCCCCACGTCTCGATGATCTAATCACCTTGTGACGAACGATTTTTTTTCACGGATCAATTAGAGTCTATCTCCAAAAAATCATCTCCGTGTCTTTCGGGGGGGGGGGGCAAGGGTGTTTTGACCGGAGAAGGGTGGGGGGGGATGGGGAACTTGTACTCAACAACAGTCAACTGTGCGTCACCGAGAATCAAACCTGCGGTTTATTGAGAGCCTGCTGAGGTTTCTGTCCCGGGATCCCGACCAACTTTTATCTGATTCAACATTTCCCGGGAAACTCTCTCATCCTGTGATACCGGGACTCTATCTAAATTCTTAATTTAACTCTTTGTGGACGAATTAAAATGCATTTTCTTACTTGTGTGGGACGGATGGCCGAGTGGTGTAGATGCTCGACTGTCGACCTGAGAGTCCTGGGTTCGGTCCTCGGTGAGAACCAAAGGAATTTTTCCAGGTCCTGGGTGAAAATTGGTCAAAGCCCCACCAGTCCCTAGCTTGAAATGGGAGCCCGATTTAAGTTGGGGAAGTAAAGGCGACTGGACGTTGTGCTAACCACACAATCCCTTTACAGAAAGAGATGAATTCTATACTTCGTTCACCCGGGTGGCCCTTAGGGTTAAGGGTACCTTTTTTTTTTTTACAGTAGTTTAATTTCTTTCACAAATTTCATGATCCCTTATCAGCACGGACTTTTTTTTTTTTTATTATTAATGCATCTCTTTCGATTTATAGAAGTGAAATAACAAATGCTATTAGGTCATCCACGGATCAGAATTTCGTACAGTAGCTGTGTGATATGCAACCGTTTACCTGTTGATAAGTTACATACTAGCAAATTAAAAAAAAAAGAGGCTACAAAAACAATAGATTACCAAATAAAATAAACTTTCTGAGTCGCAGACTTTGATACTCCCGTGAAAATCAAACTATGCGCACTGAATGTTTTACACTGATTAGTTTTACAGTGTTTCACATTCGCTTGAATTGATTTAGAATCGGGAAGTGGTGCCTCAGTGATATGTCTATGATAACAACACGATGAATTGATAAATCTGTCGTTCGACAACCCGTCACTTATATTGATTTGTATTAAATGTCTGGGTGTTCTTTAGTTGATTCTCATTCAGCACCAATACGCCTTTTCTTATTACCACCAGTCTTGAGTGAACTGGGGCATTTTTAATTTGAACATTTCCCTTTAAAAAACACACACACACACACACACACAAATTGTTTCGCCTATTATGGGGATTGTATATTACATTAAGAGAGTATTGTAAAGTAAGCAGTTATTATAACATCTTTTATTTAAGATAAGTTTCAATACGTCTTTAAAAATAATACATTTATCTTTGCCCGGTTTAGAACTATTTTTATCCCGGCATCCTAAACAAAAAAACAAAACTCCAATAAATGAAGGAAAAAAAAAAACCTTGCTACTTAGGTTGCTATTGTTTTATTTCCTACTGTTGAAAGATTTCGTTCTAATCTTGTCTATTCTTCATTTCTGTTGAAAACTTTACGTACTTTAAATAAATTGTGTTTTTTGTAAATTTTTACGAACACTCTCTATTTGATGTTCAGATGCTTGTGGGGTTAGGGGAGGGGGGGTCTACCGTTTTTTATTACTCAATGAAAGTCACTCAACGGTGTTGGGACTTTATCCCATTTTGTTTATCACTTGGAGTGTTCGTTTCTATGATGTGTGTTCACTTAATCGGTTAGAGCAGCTGGAACAAAAAATTTTCGACGGTCTTTGATGCATGAAATATTAAATTGCTTTCAAGCCTTCTTTCCGTTTGTTTTTAAATCCCCTTGTCTGTCTGCCCATTAATGTCGGGTTCTTCTGTATCCTGAATATATATATAACACTGCACTACGTTGTGTTTGTGTGTGTGTGTGTGTGTGTGTGTGTGCTCGAGGGAGGATAATATTTTGAAGATATCGTCTGCTACGTGATAGATGCGCGAATCCACAGGATGTCTTCAGTGTAGGTCAAGGCCAAATGTATGCCGTCTGCCCGTCTCCCTGCTCTGTCTGGTCCACATTAAGGTGTATTTGTTTTTTGTTTATTTAAAAAAAAAAATTCAAATATAATTCCAAAAGAACTGTTTATTCGGTTTATGCATGTATTTACTCATGCGTCGCGAGACATAGTCTGAGAACCACTGTACCACACTGATACCTCTTACATGCAGCATCCCGCAGAACGATTCTTGGCACCAAGTCTGAACATCAGAGTTGTTAGCAGTCTATCTGACAAAGTATCTGCTTGGAAAAGATTGTCCAGCCTGGGGGCCGCTTTAAAGAATACGAAGCTTCCCTCGGGGGTCCGCATTCGAAGAATTCTTCGCTTTTCTCATTACTGAGTCACGTGTCAAATAAATGAGAGGGAAAATAGAAATCATCGCCTATTAATTTTTAGCCTTCTAAAGTTGTCAAGTGCTACATCATTAGTCGAATTTATTGTGGCAGTCGGTTAAAGCTTGTACTATTATGATTCACTCTCAGTGCCGCATTCATACATCGCCAGGGCCCCATTGTGGCCCGCGCGGAGCACGCATGTGTCTTAGAATATAACGAATCAAGCCTGCGTTACATTGTTGGCATCTAGTATGAGGAAGTTGGGGTGTGTAAAAGGGGAAGGGTAGTCGAGATAATAACGATAACAAACTCACTATAGTTATCTTTGTCATTACTGTGATTTGTTAACCCACGATAGTGCATTCGGGGTGCACGCGGTCTACTTAATAATACATGCAGGCAGTGCATAGATTTACCTATAAGCCATACAAGCCATAGCTTAGAGCCCCCACTTTCTTCGGGGGTCCCCGAGATTTTGTCCAAGGGTGCAATTGTCATATATACTTAAATATTAGGCACTGACATATAATATATGGACCTGTAAAAAAAAATAAAGGGCACCATATCTCTAATAAATTAGTGCCTTATCAAATCTAAATCCGGCCCTATATGCAGGCTTTTGTTATTACGGGTTTTTTTAACACAGAATTTATGGAAAGATATATGGTGGCGGGGGAATAAGTAAAAATACATTTCATTCTTCTTGTTCTGTGCATTTAATCAGCCGACAGTGGCCTACCCCTCTGTGCCTGAATGTAAAGTCAACATCTTATACAAATTAGGATCTATCTTCAAGTTTTAAAACTGTGGCTTTCTGTGCTAGCGCTCTATTCCATCACTGAGTTAAATGTATGGGTTTAAAACTGTGGCTTTCTGTGCTAGCGCTCTATGGCATCACTGAGTTAAATGTTTGGGTTTAAAACTGTGGCTTTCTGTGCTAGCGCTCTATTCCATCACTCAGTTAAATGTATGGGTTTAAAACTGTGGCTTTCTGTGCTAGCGCTCTATGGCATCACTGAGTTAAATGTTTGGGTTTAAAACTGTGGCTTTCTGTGCTAGCGCTCTATTCCATCACTCAGTTAAATGTATGGGTTTAAAACTGTGGCTTTCTGTGCTAGCGCTCTATGGCATCACTGAGTTAAATGTATGGGTTTAAAACTGTGGCTTTCTGTGCTAGCGCTCTATGGCATCACCGAGTTAAATGTTTGGGTTTAAAACTGTGGCTTTCTGCGCTAGCGCTCTATGGCATCACCAAGTTAAATGTTTGGGTTTAAAACTGTGGCTTTCTGCACTAGCGCTCTATGGCATCACCGAGTTAAATGTTTGGGTTTAAAACTGTGGCTTTCTGTATTTGCGCTCTATGCCATCACTAAGTTAAATTGTAAAGGTTAGTGATACAACTACATGACTTGTTGATGCAGTTCATTGTTTGTGTCGGTCAGATGTTTCTATGATGTTTTATCATTTTGAATTTGGAAACATGGCATGTCGTTTATTCATTATTATTTTTTTTTCTGTATTACATTTACTTGTATGGGGGGGGGGGGGAAGCAACTTATACATTTTTTTTATTAAAACCAGTTTTATTTTTTTTTTTAAATATTTTTTTTACATTCCATGGTAGAAAATATCAGATCAAAACATATACAGACAAAAATTCTTAATATTCCACGATGGACACAAATAAAAAAAAAATAAGAGATTTGACCATATTAAAAATTTCTAATGATTAAAAAAAAAAACCCACCAGGTGTATGTTTACCTGGCTGCCAGAAATAAACAGCACAAATAATAATAATAAAAGGTCTACATGTTGAATAACACAGTCGATTGAAACATTTTTTTTCTTTTCTTTTTCTCGTCTTCCACCTAATCATTGCAAAAGCGAATTAATTATGTTATTTTTTTTTGTTAGAAGTCCATATCACTGCAATGCTTTCATGACAAAATGTTTTGAGCAATGAACCCCCCCCCCCACCACCACCAACAAACACCAGCCACTCACTGTACATCACTGGCTTTATTTAAGTATTTTATGTGTTGGTAAACAATGTTGTTTGTTTGTTTGTATGAGATCAGCACCTGGCTCCTCAAACTGAATGACTTCAAATATATAAATATATATATATATATATATATATATATATATATATATATATATATATATAATGACAGGATGTGCCACGCTGAGGACAGTTGTTCTCGGAAATAATTTTAAGGCAGTTAAATTAAGAGGTCAAGTGCCCCCCCCCCCTCGAAGCCATGACGCCCGTTCCGAACTTTGACACACCCTCCCTCCCCTCTAACATTTTCGAATCACCCAATGAACACAAACTAACCCCGTACCGCGTGCATTAATGAGACTAGAGCAGGGCTTCTTAAACTATGGGTCGCGACCCCCATTTTGGGGGTCGCGTAGCAAAATTCTGGGGTTGCGAGAGATCAAAAATACAATTTAACAGAAAATGTTTTTTTAACTTGTAAAATATTAATTTATTTTTCTTTTTTATATTTGTATGGGGTCGTCAAGAAACTGGCAATCATAAATGGCGTCGTGAATGACAAAAGTTTAAGTAAGCCCTGGACTAGAGAAATCTCTGACCTAATATCAGTGACCAACAGCCACCACCACCAACATACATAAAAGAGAAGAATTGATCCACTGTAAAAATAGTTTTTTTTTTTTTTAAAGCTTTTAAAAAACAACAAAGAAAAAATAAGAGTAGGAAACATACATTAAATTGTGGCCCGTGTCAATTTGAGAAGCCCTGTATCTGAGCGCACGAAAATCGGTGCATGTGCATCTCTGACTTTAATATGAACGGTTGTGTGACATTATACGGATGGGGAAAACTGCGTATTGGCAAGTAAAACTTAATGCAGGCTAATTTAAATAGTGTCTCTAAAAAAAAAAAAAAGAAACATTAGTTATTGTCTTTTTTTGTTATCGTCTTGTTCCTCTCACATTACTAACCGGGAACTAAAACAAATATAGATCGATTCCTCGATGAATCACACCAGATGAACAATAAAAAGCCTTGGACTAAATCACTTAAAGAAAGAAGGGAAAAAATACGGCAACATGTTATCACACTAATCTCATCTCTCTTTCTTTTCTCTCTCTCTCTCTCTCTCTCTCTCTCTCTCTCTCTCTCTCTCTCTCGACTGAAGCAAGTGGTCACTGAACTAAATCACATCTGGCCGTGGGAGTGTATGTTTATCTGCAGGGCAATGTCCGTGGTGCTACCACATATATCTCTGTCCGATGTCTGGACACGGGGCTGGACTGTGGCCACCGGGGACACGCTGGCCATCCGCTGATTGCCCTGCCTCTGACCGCGGCACACCGCCGCGGTGAACGCGTGCTGCTGAGAATGATGATTATCGTTGACCTCGTCTGACCTGGAGAGGTCAGCGACGTTATCACAGTTATCATGGTGATGTCCGTGGCTGTAGTTGCTGTCCGGCGGGCCGGCCTCTTCCCACTGCCAGGCGGAGGGCGGCGGGTGCTGCGACTCCTGGGCGTTGAGGTTCTCCCCGCCGCACACGGTGTGCCTGGTCCGCCCTTTGCCCCTGGCCCGGTACTGCAGCCCGGTGAACTCGTCCTGGGCCTCGGGCACGTCCTTGAAACAGTGGTACCTGATGGCCGCCTCTATCAGATCCTGGACCTGTGGGAAGTTCTTGAAACTGGCCGCCGTGTACAGGTGGTAGAGGACACGACGGGGGAGCCGGGGGTAACGTATAGACGATAGGATCTCCTGGATCCGCACTTTGTCCTGGAGCTTGTTCCTCTTCATCCAGTCAGTGGCGGCGACCAGGATGAGGTTCTCCTCGCACAGGCACTCGTCCGACCTGATCAGGTCCCTGACGGTCAGCCAGGCGCAGGCGACCCACCTCTCGGTGTGGATCAGGTCCGCGAACCGCCGGGCCAGCGCGGCGAAGGCCGTCCTGCGGGTCTCATCCCTGTACACGTCCTCCTCGTACAGGTCGCAGACCGTGACCGCGGACAGGGTCGGGGGCGGGTTGGGGCAGTTCACGTCCACCGCCAGGCATTTGTTCAGCAGCTGGAGGATGTAGTTCTCGCAGTGGTTAGCCAGCGCGTTCACCCCGTACTTGACGGAGAGCTTGAACAGCGGGACCACGTAGTCCCTGTGAAGCCAGACCGCGCCGCTGTAGATGAAGTACAGGAACCGGCTGAACACGGCGCTGCACTCGGGGTCCTCCTGCAGGTGCAGCACGGGCTTGCTGCTGTTGTCCGCCGGGGCCGTGGCCAGGTTGGTGATGAGTGCGGCCAGCCGCTCGCTCTTGAGCCCGACGATGGTCTTGTGGGCGTGGAACACGGCCTCGCCATGGTTGACGTCCAGGACGATGTCGCTCAGCGACTCGCTGTTGAACAGCGGCTCGAAGGACTGGGTCGTCTTGACTTTCTTGCTGCCGTCGCTGAGGCTGGCGTCGCTGTCGTCGTCGGGCGGTCTGGTCGGGTCAGGGTAGACTGACAGGGCCGGGGCACTGAATCTCTTCATGGATCGGAGCATGGGGGAACATTTTGTGTTTACTTTCTCATGTTTGGTGAACGTTTCTAGTGGAGCTTTCCTGTTGTAAGAAGTGAGTGGTTGTCCTAGAGCTGGATCTTGCTTGTAGTATCTGTATTAGATAGCGTGTCTGTTAGAAAGAAAAAAAAATAGTGAATGTATTTTACATCGAAATATTGGTACTCTGAGTTTAAATAAAGGGGGGTGGAATCGGATATTTCTAATTTGATTTCGGGTACATAAACGTATTTATTTTAACCTAATCTAACAGATATTTTTAGCCATTCAAAGAGACAATCAGTTGTATGTCTCAGAATACTGGGAATCGAATCGGAATCGTTAAACATTGTTGGATCAGCACATGACTAGCAAAAATCGAGTTGTTATAACTAAGCGTACCACTGGAAGAATACACTAAATAATTCTCACACAACGGAGTAGATTCCGTCACACACACAAACGAATAGATTTATGGCAAGTTAAGAAGAATTGAGTCCTGCACACGTACAAAAGAATAGATTCATTCACACATTCAAAAAAATAGATTCCGTCACACACACACACACAAAAGAATAGATTTACGGCAAGTAAAGAAGAAAAGATTCCGTCACACATACCGAAGGATAGATTCCATCACACATACTCAAGAATAAGATTCCATCGTACCCAGCAGTAGTTAAGCGTGAGATGTTGATCGCACAACCTGAGTGACTAATCTCCAGGTTCGACAACGTTCGCAAGTAATGAGACGGCACCCGCAACACGGGAATCGGGTCCAATCAATACTGAATGAGGCTGACAAGATGATTCATCCCCCGTCCGTCCATCGATCCGTGTTACCTGCGTCCCACCACCACCACGGACCACTTGCTGTAACGGTGGATGGAGAAACTGTAAGAGTTCAACCGTGACACCTCCAAGGCTTCTCTCCTGTCACGTGATACCGTTAATAACCTAGTAGGGGGTGTGGGGGAGGGGTGTGGATAGGCTTTCCCTGCAGGCCAATGGATGTGGCCGGTCGGGCCGCCATTGATCTCATTATAATCAGTCTTTATAACTTGCGTGCGTTTGTTGTGTGTCGTTTCCATCCGGCTGGTTTCTCTGTAGCTGTTGTAGTGTTGTATGATGTACGGCATTAAATATGAATGCGTGGCTGTTGTTGTGATGTATTGAAGGCGCTATGAACTGTCATACGTAGCACCGGCGTAATGATACACGGTGAACATCATTGGCGTGTATACCTTCGTATTAAATTATGCAACTGCCTGTGAAAGGACTGATGTACTAAATCCCACACACAATATAGAATGGGACCTATCGCATATTATACTCTCTACCCCGAAGAAGAAAAATGATCACCACTCCCCCTCCCCTTTATAATGAAATAATTTACCCTCCCCCTCCCCTAATTATACAACAAAGACCCCCCCCCTCCATCCTTTTGTGACGAACATTTTCCAATTGTTATTTAACAGTTTTAATAAAATGCGCGTTAAATAATGAACATGAACCATTCCCCTTCCTCGTTATATTACGGATTATAACTAAAAGCTGACCCATCGACCGTAACCTCTTACGTTACATGACGTATTTGCATATGGTACTCAGATATTTTAGTCCCACCCACCCCATACACACCCCAAATAACTAAGAACGGCTCCAACATTTGCCATAGGTTCAATGGCGTCGAACCCACACCACAACCTCCACAAGGTCACCCGACTGGTTTTATCAGCCACTGATCGGTACAACTGCAACCGAAAAAAAAAATCCAGACATATTTCTGGTTAACCGTTGAGTGCCCCGGCTTTGTATATAAACATTGAAATTGAATCTCTAACATATGGATTAGAGAGTATTGATATCAGCCCCGCGGTAAATTGTGTTTACGTCTCTTACTCTCGAAACTTCAAAACTTCGACTCGCGCGCGCGCACACACACACACACACGCACGCAAACGTAGGAAAGTTTTCTTTATAAAATGGCTACAGTCGGGCAGTTTATTGTTTTGGTTTGTTTGGCATAAACATGATTTGATATTTTGAAAAGGAACATATATATATACACACACACGCACACACACCCATCTTCTATCTACGAACTTAATTAAGACCAGCGACTCATATAAGTTTGCCCCACTCCCTGATCAAGCAGCTCGTGATATCGGTAAATGTGTAGACCACTTGCAGCTAACGCATTTTTTTTTTGTTTCCTAATACCGCAGTGAAATGGCGCCAGAAAGAAAGAAAGGAAATAAAAAAAATCCCCATTTTAAAATAGTATCATCCATATCACATTTTCAAAATATATCACATTTAAATAATCACTGTCTACTTCAGTGTATGTGTAGAAGAATGTTGCTACTTTATGGTCTACTAGGTATGAATTGAAGTTCAGACAGGCTAAATAGTTAAATATTTTACAAACAATATCGAGCCGGCAATTGTTTTGTTTTTTCGTAATAGTGTTCTTCTATACAATCTGTACAAATTAAGCCTTGCTGTTTAGTAGATATAATAGTTGTATGACTTTATAGATCACTTTTGGCTAATATTTATCGTTTGTGTTACATTTATCTCACTTGAGTACTGTTGCGTTAATTATGCTCCCCCCCCCCCCCCTATTTCCCAACAAGACTTGACTAATCAGCCAGTCTGGACAGATTACATACAAACACATGGGAAACACAGAGGAGATATATTCCTCTAACAATGGATACATGTAGTACAGTAGATGGTAACTTTGATGTGGCCTTATATTCAGAGTCGTACCTAGGGTGGGGGGGAAGGGGAGGGGGGGTTCAAAATTTAAAGTCCCCCCGGGCCCCAGCTTGAGGGGGGTCCCCACAATTTTTTTTTTACATAAAGTATTAAGTACATTATCTCAGGTCATGGTGCCGAATGTCAAAATACAGGGGCACCCAAAGAGGCCAATCTCCCCCGGGCCCCCAAATCCATTGGTTCGGCACTGCTTATATTCTTAACTGCGATGTTGGGGATTTTTTTTTTTGCGTTCTGGCACCGTTTACAGAGGTCGCCATGGAGATGACCCGAGCTGCAAGTCCGTCTATAAATCAGATTTTTTTTTTTTAAATGAGGTTTGAAAGATGGGAGTGTCTTTAAAGAGATGCGCGTTGCTCAAGAGAATATTGCCAGAACTCTTACAAAACAAGAGCAGTAGTTTTATATAAGTTGGAGGTTGGGTCCGTGTGAAATGTAATGACTTGTGCAGGAGGGCAGATATAATGTATTTCCGTATATATCGCGGGGAAGGGGTTGGGGGGGGGGGGGTAACATGTGAGCGGAACAGGCATAAAAATAAATATGACCTTCTGGAATGGGGTTACGTGTGTGTGTGTAGAGGAATAGCACATAACAATCACGGCGGTGTGTTTAACTGAAAGGATATCGTAGTAGTAGAGCAACGGTGATGACATTGCGCTGTTGTTACAACAGCGGAAACAGAAATGGGTGTTCGCCAGGCCCACTGTGCATTGTTACACCCAGCTTTCATTTCAGTCACTTAACAGCTAAAGCAGCGGGCACTAAATAACTGACGTTGTGTGTTTTAAACAACAACTTAGGAAGGAACCACACCAAACCTATGCATTGGTGTTCATGGGTGGGGAGGGCGTGTGCAAGAGGAGTGCAATTTGAACACACCGTGGGGTCCGCTACCTTAGATAAGAGGGCCCCCGCTACCTTAGATAAGAGGGCCCCGTCGGGTAAAGAAGTCTGCTTTAAAAATGACTTCATATTTTTTGTTTGGGCGTGTGTGATCAGTTAGTGGAGATGGTCAAGGGGGCCCAACGATTATCTGGTTTCACCATTGGGACACTTAAGCATGTCGGTTCTATTTATCTTTTAGGCCCGACGCTGAAACATGTCAGTAAATAAATATCTATTCGACCCTCTCTCCGAACACTTAAATATCTATTTGACCCTCTCTCCGAACACTTAAATATCTATTCGACCCTCTCCCCGAACACTTCAATATCTATTCGACCCTCCCTCCGAACACCCTGCTTTATATACTTAATCAAGTTGTAGTTCCTTCTAGTTTTAATGCTGGTGTTATTGTTGTTGGGCCATTGCTGGTGTTGTTATTGGGTTTGAATGGGGGCACTGGCCAAACGTGGGTGTTGGGGGTCCTGGCCAAACGTGGGTGTTGTACTTATAGCCATGCATGCTACTGGGGGATAATGTTGGTTTTAATGTTGTTGGGTTGTTGTTATTTTGCCTTGGATTATCACCAATAATACGTCTAAACCAACGATACTGCATATGTTTGTGTGCTTTGTTCAGTACTTTCATGTGTGAGTCTTATGACCCACTGTAAATATGTCTATACTGATATACATGTGTAGATATGTCTATACTGTTACAAATGTGTAAAGATGTCTATACTGTTGCAGATGTGTAAAGATGTCTATACTCGTGTAAGTATGTCTATACTGAAATACATGTGTAAAGATGTCTTTACTGTTACAAATGTGTAAAGATGTCTATACTCGCGTAAATATGTCTATACTGATATACATGTGTAAAGATGTCTATGCTCCTTCAGCGTGAATATATACATCCAAGTGCTACATGCACACGATAATCACCGGTGTGTATAAAAATGTCAACTTGAATTCAAAGTGGCGGGGGGGGGGGATATTCTAAAGCCTAAAGGAGGAGAACATATTTATAAACATAAAAAAAAATATCTGGCACACAATAAAAGCATTCGACTGACTAAACGCCACCAAATGATAATTCATTCCGTGGTCTCATCCTCACATTCACTTCACACGTTCACTGAGCACGGTATCTGATCGGTTGTTATTACCTACTGGACCATTCATGTGGAAAGATGGCAAGTGTGCAGGTGGAGATAAAACCCTCGTCTCTCCGATTCAGCCATGTCAACGTGAATATTATCACACTTCAGCACTTCACACACACACAGCGATGATGGTAATAATTAAATAATATCAAATACACACCACAATAGTTTCCGAAATATTGTGAGAATATGTGCCCCGAAGAATGTCTCGCCGAAACTAAAATCCTCCAGAAGTAGCGCTAAGTTAATCCCAAATATTGTGAGAATTTATTAAAAATAAAGTCCTCTTAAAGAAATAACTTGCAAGCAAACTCGTCACCAACTTCCACCACCCGAGACAAATGCCGAGAGAGGGCCAAGAGCGTAGTGCTAGGGGGAAGTAACTGCCACTTCGTCTCTTTTTTTTTTTCTCTCTCTCCTCTCTTTTTCACGAGGCCATTGTTTACAGCCGAGCTAACAGACGAGTGTAAATTTCAACTGTCAGCGTTGACCTCAGTTGTCAGGCTAAATGGTTGCTTACGGGATGTGTGTGTGTGTGTGGTGTTTCAGTTGCTGTCAACAGTTCGCCCATGCCGCCATCTGAAAATGCTCCCGAGCGCTGGGCGACTCGGCGTAACACGGGGTTGATAATAGCCCTAGACACGAGCGGTTTTTATTGTGAGCAAACACTTTCGAAACTTGTTGATTTTTTTTCTCTTCATTGAAGTACGGAGCCCACGCCACTGAAGTCTAGTACTAGTAGTACGTAGCAGACGTAAGGCCCGGACGACAACGTTTTCTCTTCTCGGCTGGCGACTTAGCAGAAGTGCAGCGGCTAGCGAACGAATAAAGAAGAAAGGAGGGCGGGAGATGCGAGTCTTGTGTTCTGGCCCGTGTAAACGATTATGTTGAAGTGGTGACTATCATGAAAGTAGCTTCTTCACATTCTTTCCCCCCCCCCCGCCCCCTGTTCCGTACACGTGGGGCCGCCGATGAGGAGTCAAACCGTGTTCCTGCTTCTTTTTTTTTTTTAAATAGTTTGGTCTGCTTCCAGCTGCGGGCTTCTCCCCCCCCCCCCTCAACAGGCGGGAATCACGTCACACAAAACTAGGCTTATTCTGATTGTTTGGCAAGTGGGGGTGATGAGTTGTTTTTTTTTCCCCTAGGAATTTACTTCTCTCAACCCATCGCGCGGGAAAAGAAAAGAAAAAATAAAGACATTAAAAAAGGAAATTGCAAGGATTATGATGGCATAAACTCGTGAATTATTCACACGGCATTAAATGTTGATCAATACCGCCAATGATTTTTTTTTTTGTGTAAAGGTCCGTGTAACAAAATGTGTAACTTATTTTTTTTTTGTTGGTTGTTGAGAGGACATAAGAGACATGACGTTTCAACTACTACACTTGTATGCAGGTTCAGAGCTTACTTTAAAGAAATTGGGCCGATTAAAAAAAAATGTTGTTTCATTCATAAGACAATGTTCAAAAATTAAAATAAAAACTTTCAAAAGTGTTAAATTTTCTTTTTTAAAAAATAGGGGCTTTAACTCTTGAAATACCACATTATCATACTATTTATTTACTGTTTAATTGGAGAATTGAATGTATAAGACAGTCTTAGTCTTGCCATCTTACAGTACTCAGCATATAGAGACTAGATTAACTAGACCAGTGCTTCTCAAAGTGGTGGGCCGTGGCCTCCTAGGGGGCCGTGGACTGTCCGTAGAATTTCGAAAAATTATAAATTTAAGCAATCTAAACCAAAAAAAAAAAAATAGGGGGGCCGCGACATATTGATTGGCGTTCCAAGGGGGCCGTGACTTCAAAAAGTTTGAGAAGCACTGAACTAGAGCACCTTTATTTTCCATTTCAAAATGAAACTCTGCTCTTGCAATTGTGTCAGAAGTGTTGTTTTTTTTTAAACGACTGCCAATTTCTATCATTATTCACGTTCTACACTATTAAACTTTCAAATCAGATTTAACTTAAAGATGTAATTGTTACAAAAATAAATGCACGGAGCTATCTATGAATTTCAAAATACTCTAAGGTTCTTTTTTTTATATACTTTTGCATGGACTCATGAAATTTTTTTAATATATAGTAAATATTTTTCTCAGTGGCGTCACTATGGTTGGTGTCACCCGGTGCGGCCCGCACCCTTCTAGTGACACCACTGATTCCTCTGCTACACCCCAATGTTTTTTCCCCCTCTGCTCACGATCTACAAACAGCAAAACAAACATAAAAAAGCCGTGCATCTGATATAGTCAAGTGCATTATTGCCCGCAGACAGTAAATTAGGTTATAAACAGGGTGCATTGCTCCTTCCTACTCAGTCTAGCTCTTTTATATGTTTGTGCTTACAGCTCATTCATATTCTCTGTGATTCAGCCTCATTCATGTAACACTCCTGTTGTTGTTGTTTTGTTTTTATAAGCATCTATATAAATAATAGCGGTGTGTGGGTTTTGCGTTAAATCGAAAGTAAAGAATTAATACAACAGTACTCCAGTTTAAAATACAATCATGAAAAAATCGGATCTACCCGAAGCCAAAAATAACCTAGCCTACCGATTAAGCCTAAAGGGGTATAACTCTATGCAAAGGTTTTGCAGGGTACAGCTAGTAAGATAAAATGCTAAAAGTATATGTGGGAAAATATCCAAAAAAATCACATAAAAAACAACAACAATCCGATCACTGTTCTGTTACTTTTTGTCTGTCTGACTGTTTTATACCCCTTTCACACAAAGTTGCGAAGGGTTTGTTTAGAAGAAGTAAACGATAATGAAATACCGGACCCGCCCCTTAGGGAAGGCCAGCCGGAAACAAGGAGAAAAACGCCCTCACCTCACAGGGATCATCGCAACAGAGACTCTCAGACTGTTGCACAACAGAGACTGTCAGACTTGCACGACAAGTTTTACCTATCGGCTCTTATTAAAAACTACATCAAGTGTTTATAATGTGCCAGTTGGGGTTGGCTCCATTCTTTTAAACTCCCCCCCCTCCCCTGTATACAGGGGAGCGTGGGGGGAAGTATTTGAGAAAATTATTGGTTGGGAAGGGGGCGGGGGGGGGAGAGAGAGAGAGACGGTAATGCATAGGTAATGAAATAACTTAATATTGAATATCAGACGCTTAGGCCGAGCTGATATAAAGCAGATAACACCTGTACAGAAAATAACCTCGCCGTTTTGTTATTGGGATGGGAGAGGGGGGGTGTGCTAGATAAGATGTTCTTTTTTTCAGTATCCGCTAAGTGTGTAGGTTCCGTGAGATGATTTTTCTTTAAATAATGCCCCACCCCCTACCATCTTACCAGTCGAGTGCATCCGTTTGAATCAGTGTCCTGTTGCGTGATTGGTAGTGTAGTGTTGTTGTCTTGTGCGTGGGTGTGTCATTTTAGTGCGTCTCTCGTCACTTCCTGTCGTGATGATGCACACGTGTATCCGGTTTCCTTGATCAGACACAATGGTGGTGTATAGTCTGATGGGTACACTGCATCGGTTGTTCAAAATATTTTTTTTTTTTACTTTTATTCTCTCCACCCATCCACACCACACCCATCACTTGCTCTCCATCCCTGTCCCAGTCAATCTCCCGTGGACCGAGCACGTAACGTCATCAGAGTTTCAGACAGATATGTTCATGTGAACCGAAAAAAAAAATATTACTACATGTCTCACGAGTCTTTGCACAGAAATTATGGATCTGCATTGTGAAAGCCTTGCTCGAGATCGATCAATCAATGTATTTTTTTTTTTTTTGAGAGGCGGTTCTATTGGAACGCTGTGATGAAAAGTGACATTTTATTGAACCGAGTATGGTAGTGGTGTGTGTGTGTGTGTGTGTGTGTTTGTGTGTGTGTGGCTACCCGCCACTTCGACCTCAATGATTGATGAAATGAGAGGAGGAGGCGGGGGGGGGGGGAGGGGGGGTATTTGGTGTTTATTGAATGTAATAGGAAGAGTTGGGAGGGGGTGTCAAGGGCACAACTCCCCCTTGGGATTGGATTGGGGAGTGCGAGCGACTCCTATCACTTATCATGTCTATTAGTTTAGCTGGTGGACCTAGTCAGTTTGATTAACGCCCCCTTTGGGTAACGCTTTCGTTCTCCCCCCCCCCCCCCCCCCCCCCCGTTCATAATATACAAATGACATTGTCTCTCTCGCCCTGTTGAATGGCTGACATCGATTGCCGGTGTGGGGAGTTTGGAAGGGTGGAGGGGGGGCTGGGGGCGGACCATTAATACAACTGTTTGAAACATTTTGTATGTTGCCGCCGGTCGCAATGCAATTTGTTGTTGTTGTGGCTTTTATTGTTTTGATTATTTCGTTGATGTTGTTTTAATCCGGTTGCAATCTTGAAACAATCTTTCTTTTTTTTTGGGGGGGGGGGAATTTTTTCGTTTTTTTTTTTAAGTTTGACGGATAAAAAATATGTTGTTAGAATTAGAAATAAAGGGGGTGGGGGAGATAATGACAGTCACAATACTGGGCACATTTTATAAAATGTGGTTTAAATCTCGTCAGCCATTTTGGCTTGTATTGATTTCATTTGTCCCGGCGATTTACAGTTGTTTTTTTTTTTTTGCTACAAAAATATTGACTACAAAACATTTACTTACTATACTCTGACATTACATGTAAACATTTACCTATTATACTCTGACATTACATGTAAACTATTACCTACCATTGGCTACTATGCTCTGACATTTCATGGAAACATTTACCTACTTTGCTCTGACATTACATGTAAACATTTACCTACTATGCTCTGACATTACATGTAAACTATTACCTACCATTGGCTACTATGATCTGACATTTCATGGAAACATTTACCTACTATGCTCTGACATTACATGTAAACATTTACCTACTATGCTCTGACATTACATGTAAACATTTACCTACTATGCTCTGACATTACATGTAAACTATTACCTACCATTGGCTACTATGCTCTGACATTTCATGGAAACATTTACCTACTATGCTCTGACATTACATGTAAACATTTACCTACTATGCTCTGACATTACAAGAAAACATACTTTACGGTGCTCTGACATTACATGTAAACTATTACCTACCATTGGCTACTATGCTCTGACATTACATGTAAACATTTACCTACTTTGCTCTGACATTACATGTAAACTATTACCTACCATTGGCTACTATGCTCTGACATTACATGTAAACATTTACCTACTATGCTCTGACATTACATGTAAACATTTACCTACTATGCTCTGACATTACATGAAAACATACTTTATGGTGCTCTGACATTACATGTAAACTATTACCTACCATTGGCTACTATGCTCTGACATTTCATGGAAACATTTACCTACTATGCTCTGACATTACATGAAAACATTTTCTTACTGTGCTCTGACATCACATGGAATCATTTACCTACTTTACGCTGACTATATAGGGAAACTAACATCTACAGCATTTGATATTTACCATCTAGTCAATCAAGTCAAAACCAGCCCCTCTCTACAGTCTCTACAAAATAATGTTGTCGAGGCAGAAAAAAAAATGTGCGCCCAGAATATGCCGAGTTTTACCCAAGGGAGTAGTTCCTCTCTCTCAGATGTGGAAGTGTAAAAGGAATTGAATGAATCGTTAGGTCATGGTATATCTGAAGTGTTAGTGGGAAGTTGACCTCTGAACTTCAATCACTTGCGTTATTAATGTCGCACGTTCATGAATTGCTCATTCTTTTTTTTTTTGGCTATGTGTGGCATGCAGCATGTCTTTTATAAATGGTTTGTGATGTATGTGTTATGATCAATGAACTTTGTAGATGTATTGCTTTAAGGCCGTCTTCCACCAATACTTTGTTTCCTATTAGTACTGTTAGCATTGCCTTAAAACGGGTTGTTTGTTGAACGGTATGTAAATATATTGCTTTAAGGCCGTCTTCACCAATAGTTTGCTTCCTATTAATACTGTTAGCATTGCCTTAAAACGGGTTGTTTGTTGAACGGTATGTAAATATATTGCTTTAAGGCCGTCTTCCACCAATACTTTGCTCCCTATTAGTACTGTTAGCATTGCCTTAAAACGGGTTGTTTGTTGAACAGTATGTAAATACATTGCTTTAAGGCCGTCTTCCACCAATACTTTACTTCCTATTAGTACTGTTAGCATTGCCTTAAAACGGGTTGTTTGTTGAACAGTATGCAAATATATTGCTTTAAGGCCGTCTTCCACCAATACTTTGCTCCCTATTAGTACTGTTAGCATTGCCTTAAAACGGGTTGTTTGTTGAACAGTATGTAAATACATTGCTTTAAGGCCGTCTTCCACCTATACTTTGCTTCCTATTAGTACTGTTAGCATTGCCTTAAAACGGGTTGTTTGTTGAACGGTATGTAAATACATTGCTTCAAGTTTGTCTTCCACCAATATTTTGCTTCCTTCGTATTTTTTTTTTGGTACTGCTGGCATTGGATCATCTACCCAGTAAATGAGCTGATTACTTGTAATTCTTGTTTAATAGAAGTTTGTGAACTGCCCCTTTTCGGAACACTGGGAGACAACCTCAGAACAAGTGAAAAAATGAGTTCGCCTGTTTCTATTGACCACTTTAACTTAAGCTATGAATTTTTAGTACCACAACCGCATTTCTATCAATCATTAAAGAAAACAAAAAAAAAAAAACAAAGAGCTAATGCCCCCCCCCTCCGTATCATTTGGCGCCATTACTGACTTGTGAATTTGATGGTCTCTATCTTAGGTTCTCTTAAGTTCCACCGAGCTCTAGTCAGAATGTATTGCAGAGTTCCACAGTGCTCTAGTCAGAATGTATTGCAGAGTTCCACAGAGCTCTAGTCAGAATGTATTGCAGAGTTCCACAGAGCTCTAGTCAGAATGTATTGCAGAGTTCCACAGAGCTCTAGTCAGAATGTATTGCAGAGTTTCACAGAGCTCTAGTCAGAATGTATTGGACAGTTCCACAGAGCTCTAGTCAGAATGTATTGCAGAGTTCCACAGAGCTCTAGTCAGAATGTATAGCAGAGTTCCACAGTGCTCTAGTCAGAATGTATTGCAGAGTTCCACAGAGCTCTAGTCAGAATGTATTGGACAGTTCCACAGAGCTCTAGTCAGAATGTATTGCAGAGTTCCACAGAGCTCTAGTCAGAATGTATTGCAGAGTTCCACAGAGCTCTAGTCAGAATGTATTGCAGAGTTTCACAGAGCTCTAGTCATAATGTATTGAGTTACACAGAGCTCTAGTCAGAATGTATTGAGTTCCACAGAGCTCTAGTCAGAATGTATTGAGTTCCACAGAGCTCTAGTCAGAATGTATTGCAGAGTTCCATTATTCACAAGAGTAATCTTTTTTTTTTACTATCGTTTCTTTTATTTATTTATTTTTTTAATTCTAGAAATTGGTGCATTGAACATCGGTGCCGCTGGCAAGCGCCATCTAGTGACGAATTATAGGCTTTGTGTGTGCGTGCGTGCGTGTGTGTGAGAGAGTGAGAGATCTACATTTCACGTGAAAGTAAAATGCCATACTTTAAAAAAAAATGTGTAATGAGCTTTGACTACCTATACACGCCGAAAGAAAAAAAAATTATAATCTAGAAATTGTCGTTGTTGTGTGTGTGTGTGTGCGTGTGTGTGTGTGTGTGTGTGTGTGTGTGGTTTTTTTTTGGTCCCTGTGTAATTATGTCTTGTTCTTTCATCACTTCCCCCATCGACACAGTGAACTTCAAGTCAATGACTTTAACAACTGGATACCAGCCACCCGGTGAAGACACTCCACAACCATAATGGTGGCGCCCAGAGAATTGTTTCTACGTCATTCACTGCCCTCACGGGGGTTGGGGAGGGGGGGGGGAGTACCGGTGCCGATAAAATAAAAAAAAAACAACCTGTGATATGATCCATACAGTCACTTCTTCAAGCCAACCCCCTCCACCATCCTTCCACCAACCCCCCTCCACCATCCTTCCACCAACCCCCTTTCTGTAACATTGACTTTATATATATATATATACTTTGCTTCCTATTAGTACTGTTAGCATTGCCTTAAAACGGGTTGCTTGTTGAACGGTATGTAAATACATTGCTTCAAGGCTGTCTTCCACCAATATTTTGCTTCCTATTAATACTGTTAGGATTGCCTTAAAACGGGTTATTTGTTGAACGGTATGTAAATACATTGCTTTAAGGCCGTCTTCCACCAATACTTTGCTTCCTATTAGTACTGTTAGGATTGCCTTAAAACGGGTTGTTTGTTGAACGGTATGTAAATACATTGCTTCAAGGTTGTCTTCCACCAATATTTTGCTTCCTTCGTATTTTTTTTGTACTGCTGGCATTGCGTTGCGTTTGGATCATCTGCCTAATAAATGAGCTGATTCAGCCCCGTAGCGTGAAAATTCTACAGGAGGGGCCAGGCATTCTACAGCAGGGGTCAGGCAATATATATATATATATATATATATATATATATATATATATATATATATGTTACGTTATTATTTTCAAATATGTAACGTTAACTTTTCTAACTAATAAATATATCAACGCCAAGGCTTGGTATATGAACACAACAGATCTAACTTTAATTGCTTCTAAACATAGGTGAATATATATGTATATACAATATAAGTCCTTTGTCTAATGATGTCTACTTAAACAAATGTCACTACAAGTTTACAACTAACTCTTAGAATCTTAGAACTGTCTACACCGAACTAACTACGTCTAACTCATATGTCTGTCAGCACCTTACTAACTCAGAGCACCTTACTAACTCAGAGCACCTTACTAACTCAACTACTACTATTCGCGTCTTTTATAAGGTTGGGCGAATACGTTGGTGCAACGTTTATGGGGGGGGGGGGTGAAAACGACGATGTCTGTCACCGAAACGTTTGGGGGGGGGGAGAACGTCAGTGAAACGATTGGGGGGAAGGCGACGTCGACGAAACGAATCTACACAAACATGGCAGCTGGAACCTTGACCCTGTGGTGAACTGGGGTTGGTGGGGGAGAAGTGCAATTCTACACGTCACATACCTCCCTCCTTTCCAAGTTTTACGTAGTAAAACAAACTAACAAACATTATTATGAAAAAAGTCTAGTGGGGGAACAGTATTACATCACACTGAAAATGGTATGGATGTCAAATCAAACATGTCTAGACTACTTGTCAAGCATCTATGCATAAGTCAATATAATGTAACGTAATACATTTTAATAAATTACAAACTTAATAAAGCTCGAAACAAAAAAAAAAACATAATGAATGCAATGTTCTATAATACAAACAAGTTCATTCTGTTACGGGCTTGTATTGCTCCTTGATGTCTTGGTTCAAATAGGTGATGGGGCATACAGGTCAGTTTTACACAACGTGTCGTGTCCAACGGGAAAGACGAAAACGTTCCATTGTCTGTAATAGTCACTCGCTGGTGAACTTGAGGTCGAAGTGACATTAACTACACCTCTTGTGATAAACGTGTCAAAGTATGAGGCGTGGTTTTAGTTTTGTCTGTTTCATTGATGTAAACTGTTGATGACGTTCTGCATATCGTTGGTAACAGGAAATTGTTGAGTGCGTCTTTGACTGGGTTTACGCTTGAGTGAGGGGCTACACGTACAACAAATATGATGAGGTGAAAACAGGTGAAATTAGATCGTTGGTAACAGATAAATGTTTAGGCCCTCACAAAGGTGGCGACTTGAACTTGTATAACGATATGTAGGTACTGGTCTTTGTTAGTCAGCCTGTGAATAACTAGCTATGAAATTATAAGGGCATATTCTTTAGAGTGGGGGGGGGATATTGAACATATTATCTCAGTATCTTAGTGCACGAGTCAAAGAAACAAGACATCTAAACTTACCGTGTAACTTCTGGACTTAGCTGATCATACTTAATTCAGTATATCTATCTAGTGTGACCTATATCACTTACCTTTGACTCCGCATTTGCATATATTACTTATCCTTAGCAAACATCATATTCTTACTACTCTTATGGTAACAACATCAACTTATAACTTACGGTTTAATTGGCATTCTACTTAGTAATTAAAGCTATAAACTCATAGTCTGCTTAACTTGGGTTAATTTATATATTTCTGGCGGTAATTCCTATTATATTTAGCAATTGTAGAGCAGAACTGTTCTCTGTGACCCATTTTACAACACTGTCTACAAATAACTTCATCTACACGCTTTGGACAGGCCCTAGACTTGTGGTTGTGTGACCCACAACGAAAACAAATTATTGGTTTTACACTACGGATACTACTGTGCTGTACGTCACTGAATCTAACTCTGGGCTTTTGTTTGTAATTTGTCCTAGTTTGCCTGCTATTTCTATCGTCCTTGATCTCCACAACACTATTACCTATAATAAGGTCTGTAATGAGACTGTCAACTACCTGTGCTTCCACTCTACCATTAAAATAGTTTGTCTGTATGTCTATTTCTGCTATTGGGGAGGTTACAATTTGTCCGTCAAAGCCTCTACATTTACCAAATCTGCCAGTGTATTGGGAAGGTCGAACTAAATATTTCTTCACTAAGACTGTATTACATCCTGAATCTCTTAGCACGTCTACGCTATTATGTCCTACTCTACCTTTTGTTACTGTCAAAGGCTTGGATGGCTCTAATGTACACATGGCTTCATGAACCCTGTCTCTTGAACTACTTCTACCTCTTTCCTGATAATTGTCTCTACGGTTGTCCTCAGGTGACCTAGATTGTCTATTATTATGGTTCAAAGGACAGTCCTTAGCAAAATGTCCTTTTCTGTTGCAGCTTCTACATATTGATTCTGTCCTACCTACCGTTCTATTCTCATTTACTCTGTTCTGACTATGTCTGTAATGGGACCTGCTTGTGTCGCTACTAAAACATATAATGTCCTGTATATCATTTTGTACTGTAGTCGTGGGTCTATCAGGGTGAGCGGTTTTATATTTCCTTATTAGGTCTACGGCTGTCTCTACTGTCTTTGGTCCCCTTTCTAAAATGAATGACTTCAATTCAGAGTGGCAGGAATGAATGGCCTTGTCTAACAAGAAAAATGTCCTAAAGGCTTCGAATGTCCTTTCTACCTTAGCATATTGTAGCCATTTATCCAAGGCAGTACCTAATTTGTCAAAATATGTCTGGGGGTCATCGTCCTTTTGTGAAACTGTCTGATGAAACGCCTTCCTAAAACTTGCTTCTGTCTGTCCATATGTCCTTAGAAGCTGTTCTCTAGCTACCTGGTAACTGTCCTGGTTTAAACATATCTTAAGGGAAACGTCACTAGTAAAAGATTTACCTAACAAGTACGTCCATTTGGATTCGGGGAAGTCGAGTTCCTTCATGTCACGCTCGAATTTAGTAAGGAAATTGTCGATCGTTGTCTTCTGTTCGTCAAATAGATGGTATTTATAGGGAGCTATTCTATTTGCAAGACTATGATCTATGGTTGACATTGGGGTAGGTAGAGGGGTGGGATTATTAAGCTGGCTATCCCTTAACTCTTTCTCTAATTCTAACTGCTTGATTCTTAGCTGGCTTTGTGTTATGTTGTAAGAATGTTCCTTATCTAGCCTGGCCTGTTCTCTCTCATGTTCCTTATCTAATCTAGCTTGTTCCTTCTCATGTTCCTTATCTAATCTAGCCTGTTCCTTCTCTAACCTAGCCTGTTCCTTCTCTAACCTAGCCTGTTCCTTCTCATATTCCTTATCTAGTCTATCCTGCGCCCATTTCTCTAATTTTTTTGTCTCTATCCCTAATGTTTGTCCTAATGTGACGTAATGTTCGAATGATGACATTCTGAGTTATGAATAATGATTTACAAACAAATTGAGTTACCTTGACTTACCTTAATATTAACTTCAACTAAATAAGGATAATGAAATACTTATTATCTACAATCTAACACACAAACTAAGTAAATTTCTGTGGTACAAATACAATACGAAATAAACAAGACAAAAGGCAGAAAAAACTGATAGTAACAACAAATAAAACAATACTGTCACATATACACAAACTAGACAGTAACGATCTAACAAATAAATGTTATGTAATCTCTCCGAGCACCGCTTTTAAACACTCCGTTACAAAAGTAACAAAGATGTACTCAGTGAGAGACTACCAACAAAATATCTATAAGGATTCAAAATAAACGAGACATTTGATTGTGCACTAAGATAAAATTTAAAAAGAAAACTTATCTGGTTTTAAGAATATTTCAACACAGACTGACTCCTCTTGTCGCCTTCTCTCTGCTCTCCTAGATTATGTATGAGTCAGTGTGACTCCTCTGTTGGCTGTTGCAGAGTTAGTGTGACTCCTCTCTTGGCTGCTGCAGAGTCAGTGTGACTCCTCTCTGGCTGCTCTCGAGTCAGTGAGACTCCTCTGTTGGCTGCTCTCGAGTCAGTGAGACTCCTCTATTGGCTGCTCTCGAGTCAGTGAGACTCCTCTATTGGCTGCTCTCGAGTCAGTGAGACTCCTCTATTGGCTGCTCTCGAGTCAGTGAGACTCCTCTGTTGGCTGCTCTCGAGTCAGTGAGACTCCTCTATTGGCTGCTCTCGAGTTAGTGAGACTCCTCTGTTGGCTGCTCTCGAGTCAGTGAGACTCCTCTATTAGCTGCTCTCGAGTCAGTGAGACTCCTCTATTGGCTGCTCTCGAGTCAGTGAGACTCCTCTATTGGCTGCTCTCGAGTCAGTGAGACTCCTCTGTTGGCTGCTCTCGAGTCAGTTAGACTGCACTGTTGGCTGCTGTTGCTGACTTAGATGAAGATTCCAGAAATATCTTTGGGCAGGCTCGCCAAATGTTACGTTATTATTTTCAAATATGTAACGTTAACTTTTCTAACTAATAAATATATCAACGCCAAGGCTTGGTATATGAACACAACAGATCTAACTTTAATTGCTTCTAAACATAGGTGAATATATATGTATATACAATATAAGTCCTTTGTCTAATGATGTCTACTTAAACAAATGTCACTACAAGTTTACAACTAACTCTTAGAATCTTAGAACTGTCTACACCGAACTAACTACGTCTAACTCATATGTCTGTCAGCACCTTACTAACTCAGAGCACCTTACTAACTCAGAGCACCTTACTAACTCAACTACTACTATTCGCGTCTTTTATAAGGTTGGGCGAATACGTTGGTGCAACGTTTATGGGGGGGGGGTGAAAACGACGATGTCTGTCACCGAAACGTTTGGGGGGGGGGGGGGAACGTCAGTGAAACGATTGGGGGGAAGGCGACGTCGACGAAACGAATCTACACAAACATGGCAGCTGGAACCTTGACCCTGTGGTGAACTGGGGTTGGTGGGGGAGAAGTGCAATTCTACACGTCACAATATATATATATATATATATATATATATATATATATATATATATATTATTTTCTGTTGTTATACTGAATCTGGAGAGGTGTCGTAAATTGGAATTAACCATGTTCACTCACACATACACGCTCGCACGCACTCAGAGGCCAACTCGTACACATCATTGTACACCCACTCAGTCTCCCATCGCGATGTTGTTCTATCAAACAATGGGTGTTGCTGTTAGAGGGGTTTGGGGGGGGGGGAGAGGTGGGAGGAGGTGGGGTCATAGTCAACATAAGCCGTGCCGCCGCTGCTGCCTCAACAAAACAGCATTGTTATTGTTGCTAGGCGGTTGGTGATTGGGGGGCACTGCAGTTGCCAGCACCCATATTTAGTAAACAACAGAACCTGCTGGTGTTGCAGAGTCAGTGGGTTTTTTTTTACGTTAATCCTGAACCACTTGATTATTGCAGAGTTCCACAGAGCTCTAGTCAGAATCCTAGCTGTACCCTGCAAAACTTTTGCATAGAGTTATATCCCTTGAGGTTTGATCGGTAGGCTAGGTTATTTATTTTTTTTTTATTTGGTTTCGGGCAGATCCGATTTTTTTTTTTTTGTGTGTGATCGTATTTTAAACTGGAATACTGGTGTATTAATAATTCCTTACTTTCGATTCAACGCAGAAACCAAATCGCTATTATATTATTTGATTACAAAATATGACATGTTAAGGTAATACAACGAGATCGAAAGTGTATGGAATTCATACTACCCTCCTTTCTCTTCCCCCCCCCCACACACATACGCCGAAGTGGACCGCACTTATGTGTGTGGGTGGGGGAGGGGTGATGTGTGTCATATCACTGTCTTGCAACTGGGACCACCCTGACTACACCCCCACACACACACACACACACGGGGAAGCTCTCGTGGATATGCAAACTATGCTATTATTGCCTAGGGCCTCTCCGTCCCCATTGAAAAAAGGTGGGTGGGGGGGGCATTTAAGTATTAGTATCTTAAATCTCACGTTCAGAAGCCCCCCAACAGGCACTTTTGCATGGGGCCTCCAAACATTTCTGGAATTGTCTGCCTATGACCCTGACATAGCTAAGAACGTCTCCGGTTCTATTGAAGCTCCTCAGCAGCCTCTTCATGTTGGGGGGGGGGGGGCGGGGCAATGCATACGTTTACGTATTTTACGAGGCTGTTGTTTTGTTGTTGTTGTTTTTTTGTTCCTTTGTTTTCATGATCAGTGCCACACTGGCAAGTTAAACAGCGTGAGGCGTTGATATCGGACAATGTCCATCTCTTTACGGCAGAAAATCAACTTGGTTAATTGAAAGGAACTTCCCGACTAGACCTAATTATCGAAAACAGGCCGTAAACATGTGAAGACTTCAGTCCCGGCTCACAGTTTATACGACCGCACACAAATTAAACACATTTACTGCCCTTAAAAAAACATAAAAAATACAAAAAAAAAAAAGAGTCTGTTTGTGTATTAAGCCTTCTAAAAAGAAAAACAACTCAAACCTTATCAAATGTATCAACATGGAAGAGTT
This sequence comes from Bulinus truncatus, assembly GCA_021962125.1. Lineage (NCBI taxonomy): Eukaryota > Metazoa > Mollusca > Gastropoda > Planorbidae > Bulinus > Bulinus truncatus. The sequence continues at coordinate 966,629 of JAGDYQ010000067.1, read as the reverse complement.
CCGGTGACTGGAATGGTAAACCTTTTTTTTTAAAGGGCGGGGTGGGGGGAGGGAGACCTTATCATCCCAACTTACAGTAGCAGTTGTTTCCCCCCCCCCCCTCTTAGGCGAATTCCTATATTATTTGTGTCCCTTGTTGCCGGTTACCCGGTAAGGCGGCAGACACCAACGAAAGAACGAAAAAAACCAAGCCGGAGGAGAAGGGGGGGGGGTGTCATTGTCAACTCCGGTGCTCCACCACCACACCTACTTATTTTAGTTTCAACCTCCCCCCCCCCTCATTTCTAAACACATGCTGGTGATATATTTAATCTCAGTGGTGGTTTGAAGGAACAGAAGAAGAAGAAGAACAAGAAAACTCTGTGACTCAACCCCAATAAACGTTATTGTTGTTTGTTTGTTTGTTTTTATATCATGTTGTATAAAGTCTGTGAACCGGGACCGGTAGTGAAAGGAAAAGTTTCATTGGGGGGGGGGGGGCGCCCAGTTTTGATTTGTTCTAATATCCCCCGGTACAAGAAGAAGAAAACAATAAAATGTTGAGGGTGTGGGGGGGCAGGAGGGGGAAATCTTATATTTTTTTTTTAAAGACAAACTGCGGTGAATCATCGTTTGTCTTCACTCCAACCCCCCACCCCCTTTTTTCCCCTTTACTTTTTCTACCTTATCTCGTGGGTAATGGGCTCGAAGCTAACCTACTGGTTGAACGGTCGCTCAAACTGGCTCTATGTGTAGCTATTTTGTGTCAAAACTTGTTTTCTGTGTCTGTTTGTTTGCCTCACAGTGTGTTCGTAAGTTTGTCCCTCCACCTGTCTGCCCCCCCCCCCCCCGATGCTGACTGAGACACTTGCCCAGAAGCTGGTCATAAAACAGATTGGCGTACCGCCGTGCAGTGCTATCATTCCATTCTCATACCGTAGAACGGTGGTTCCCCAAACAGAGATCCGCTGGGGTCGAGGGGGGGGGGGCTCGCTCGCTCCTGCAAGGGGCCCCTCTGAACACAAAACGGAAGTAAAGAGTAAACAGCGTTATTTTTTTTTAAAAATACCTGTTACTTACATAACGTTTTAAACAGATTAGTCGAAAGCAGATTTGTAATTGATTTTTCTTTCCTTTTTCCCTTTTAAAGTGGACGTGTAAGCTAAATGCTTGGGACCCGTAGCTGAGGACACTCACTTGCATATATATATATATATATATATATATATATATATATATATATATATATATATATATATATATATATATAACCGTACATATGATGACACACCAAGGGGAGAGCAGTCATAAACTGTTTTCAAGTTAAATATCACTGGGGCGCATATTGAAAAAAAAAAATTCTTAAAAGACATTTAAATTTACGGGGGAGCGTGGGATGAAGACAAAGGGTAAGAAAATGGTTGTATCATGTTTCGTCCTGCCCGTGTATGAATTGAAAATGACAGTTTTAAAGGAAATATGATGATTAACATTCCAAAAAAAAAAAGCCAACCCTGGCCCATGTTTCAGCGGAACTAAGCCCACTAGCCAATACTCGTTACCCCCCGCGGGGGAAGGGGGGGGTGTTTCAACAAAAACTCAAAGCAACTGGCATCGCCTAAATGACAACATGCTGTGGGGAAGAAACAGGTTTTTTTTTTCCCCTCTTCTTTTTAATAATTTCAGTGAGACGAGATAGTCTGTATGGAGTTTTTAAGGGGGAGGGGGGGAGAGAGGCGCCATTGTTAAGTATCGCTCGCGCCAAGAGATGGAGGGAGGGGGTGGGCGGATTATATTTGGAAAAAAAAATTTGCCAGAATTATTTTGCACATGTATGATAAAATAGATTTCTTTTTTTTTTCCTTCCCCTAGCAGAAAGAAGTTTATGTAACTTAATTTAACGGAGTAGATAGGGTAATAATATGCGTTTATTCATATAATGGACGGGAAGGGGAAAAAACCCTTGGAGGAAGGCAGATATGTAGTTATATACAGTTGTGTGAGTGTGTGTGTGGTGCTGGGTGGTCCTGCAGACGACAAAGAATGTACAGAGTAGAGAAGAAGGGGGAAGAAAGGAAGAGGGGGGGGGGGGGGGAAACGCATAAATATTCCTGGCTAAAGAGTTTTTTTTTTTAAATGGTTGGTTTCTTGCCGCGGGCCGTTTGACTCGGACCTTCAGACGTAAAGTCCCCTTATCGCTCAAATGTCAAATATGGTTGGAGGATGGTGGGGGGGGGGGAATCGCTTCTTGGCTCGGGGCGGGGTTAAAGAAGGACACCACGGTCGTCGTGTGTAGCTGGCCTCGTATACAAGGGTTTGGCGGGGAATGGGGGGGGGGCGGGGTGAGAGGATGTGGCGTTGAAATCACTCAATGTTTAAAATTAGGTTGAGAGATGGTAGAGGCTTATAGGGACATTGAGTATCAATGACCACGGCGGCCACCGTTCAATAATGTATGAGGTGGGCTCGAGTCATTGAGACTGAGACCTGCTGTGCGGGGCGGGGCGGGTGGGGGGGAGAGAGATTAATATATCTGACGATGACAATATCCGATAAAGTTGTCTGTCTGTCTGTCGGCAAGATACGTTTGCTACCGGCCATGGAGAGAGAGAGAGAGAGAGGAGAGAGAGAGAGAGAGGAGAGGAGAGAGAGAGAGAGAGAGAGAGAGGGGTGATGTTGGGAGGGGGGGTCGCTGGTTAATATTTGAATTTATTGACATGGGCGGCACTATTTGAGCCATGAGTAGAATGATGAAATGACCACCCCCTAGTGGATTCTCAATGTAAGCAGTTGAAACTCTGAAACTGGACCACTCTTGCTTCACTTTCAGTTGTGAACAGTTCAAACTCTGAAACTGAACCACTCTTGCTTCACTTTCAGTTGTGAACAGTTGAAACTCTGAAACTGAACCACTCTTGCTGCACTTTCAGTTGTGAACAGTTGAAATTCTGAAACTGACAATTATTGAAGACTTAGACGTATGATGGAGACTCTCCCCGTTAGTGAAACTCTGCAGCTGTCAAACCCCCTTGTGGACTTTATGTGTATTATCTCCCATTTTGCTGACTTTTTTCTTTTAAATCCTCTTTCTTCCACCCCGTTCCTTTGCTGAAAACAACTTTAAAAAAAAATCTGTCCAAGGAGGGAGGGGGGGGGGAGTGCCGGAATGGGGGTTCTGACGTGGACGTAGAACAAGTAATTCCACTTGCTGAAAGTTCACCTGCAGTCTCATCGATCAGTGGGGCTGGGGGGTGGCATCGAAGTAGTCGATCATCAGGTCTCTAGACGAGAAACTCTTCGCACGTGTTGCATAATGACTTAGAAAGAGAAGACAAAAGTGCGAGTGTGTGTGTGTGTGTGTGTGTGCGCGTGCGTGCGTGCTTGTTTGTGTGTGTTTGTACGTTTACATCATCACTGTATTTTTTTTATACCAGCTGACCTTTGACCTGACAACTTGACCACTTATGACGATATCAGTGTTTTACCGTGACGTACGATATGAAAAAGGATTTTTTTTGTTTTGTTTTTTGTTGAAATCGCAATACCCAATGTAGATCTGTATTTGATTGTGAGGGACCGGGGGGAGGGGGGAAGGGAGGGAGGGGGGCAGAGAGCTATTTGAATAGTTTTTTTTTTTTTATTTATATTTAAGTATTGTATGTGTTACGTGGCGGGAATTTCATGCCAGTGGATTTGATGGTTGGTGGCACACGCACGTACGCACACAAATAAAAGGATTGGGGGGGGTCAACACTGGCTTAGGCTGTGTTGATGTCGTTCATGGTGTTTCTTTACGGTTGCACACTGCTACAGGTAGAGAGAGATGAGGTGGGGAGGGGAAGGGAGGACTGGTCTGGTTTGCAGTCTCAGAATAGCATCATCATCATCATCATCATCATCATCATCACCTCACAGCATTCGTCACAATGAAGTCGTTGATGTTTGGGCAGATGGTTTCCCCCCCCCCCCCCCCCCCCCAAACCACCACCACAACCCCTGTTGTCGTCTTACTCCTACACAGTGGTGCCAACTTTTTTTTTCGCCTAACATTTAATCCAGAAATAGGGGACGAATATTTCATTATATATATATATATATATATATATATATATATATATATATATATATATATATATATATATTGAGTATATAACTATTTTTTGTTAACCTGATAATCACTTTTTTCATTTATAAACCCGTCGCCAGCCTCTTAAATAGTTGGCGCACATTGTAGGGCTCTAAATACATGCAAAGCTGACAGAATGTTAAGCAATATTTTTAATTGAATTGCTTTATGTGTACGTGTGTGCGCCCCCGCGGGACAACACGTTGTGCACCACAGGTGCAATTTAGGGACTATGAGCCTGACATGCCTGATCTAGATAGCATTTTCTTATAGCTAAATCTGTATGTAGCATTTTCTTATAGCTAAATCTGTATGTAGCATTTTCTATATGGCTAAATCTGTATGTAGCATTTTCTATATGGCTAAATCTGTATGTAGCACTTTCTGTATGGTTAAATATGTATGTAGCATTTTCTATATGGCTAAATCTGTATGTAGCACTTTCTATATGGTTAAATATGTATGTAGCATTTTGTATATGGCTAAATCTGTATGTAGCATTTTTTATATGGCTAAATCTGTATGTAGCATTTTCTATATGGCTAAATCTCTATGTAGCATTTTCTATATGGCTAAATCTGTATGTCGCATTTTACTAACACTCTTGCGCACACTCAACACATTGTCCGTCCACTGCCAATGAGCCATTAGAAAAAGAAGGGGAAAAAAGCGTGTTTATCCACCCATCAACTTTCGGTTTAATGATCTCCACAGACACCGCCAATCAACTGAACACATGTTGCAATCACAAGCTCCACCTTTGAACACCAGTTCACGTTTTTGTTTTGTTTGGTTGTTGTTTTTTTTAAAATACAGTTGTTTTTTTTTTTTGCTTTTTAGTAGAAATATCAACGGAAAAAAAATTTCGCAATTTAAATTTTTTTTTTTTTTTACAATGATTGGAATTTTTTATCGTGTTTTATTTTTTTGTTTTTAGTTTTCTGTACTATTCACTTTGTACTTTCATTAAGCGGGAAAATCCAGTTAACAGGTATATAAACAAAATGAACATGTTTTCGGTTGTTTAATGGTGTGAAAGTGAGCTTATCTATAATGCGCATCGCGGCGTCACAAAGCAAGAAGATTATCCCCCCCCCCTCCCCCACCCAACCCAATCCCGCCACCACCAGTGCCGTTGCTAGGGTCGTACTGAAGAGAAAACAACATCGTTGCTAATAATACTACAGTGGGGGGTGGGGGGGGGGTAGTAGTGATCCATTAGTGAATTACCGTTCACCCAGAAGATTTAATGACCGTGAAACAGTTTTTTAACTGTTTGGGAAATGGGGTTGACTTTGATAACTAAATCTAGAGCATAAACTTATGAATGGTTTTAACTAGATCCACCACCAATCACTGATTAGAACTAGACCCTCCACCAATCACTGATTAGAACTAGACCCTCCACCAATCACTGATTAGAACTAGACCCTCCACCAATCACTGATTAGAACTAGATCCTCCACCAATCACTGATCAGATCTTGACTCTCTACAGACCACCGATAAGAACTAGAATCCCGTCAATCACTTATCAGGTCTAGACCTTGCATTGATCAATCAGTGATTAGAACTTGCCGACCTAGACTCCCATTAATCACTGACTAGAACCAGAACTATACCCCATTAATCACTGACTAGAACTATACCCCATTAATCACTGACTAGAACTATACCCCATTAATCACTGACTAGAACTATACCCCATTAATCACTGACTAGAACTATACCCCATTAATCACTGACTAGAACTATACCCCATTTACCACTGATTAGAACTATACCCCGAAATAAAACATTGATAACACCCACACACACACACACACACACACACACACACATCAAACAGTATCAGTTACACGCAATGGAGTCAATGTCTACGTAAAGACTCAGCCATCCGTTAACTTGGTCCAGTATCCGGACACCGATTTCCTCTTCCGGTTCCTATTGCTCCAACAGTTTTCCTTTTCACCAACCCTACTAGCCGCTGCCACCAACGCGGGGCCTACCAATAAATATTGGCAGCATTTATATTCGGGGATGTCCACACTCTTTAACAATTTGAAGATTTTCATTTTAAACGTAGTTTACCTTTTGTTTTCTCCCTCCCCCTTCTCTCCCTCCCTCTCCCTCTTTACCACTCTCTCCCTTTCTCTTTCCCTCACTCTCCTTCCCTCTCTAAATCTCCCATCACCCTCTCCCTCCCTTCTTCTCTCTTCTCTCACCCCCGTCCCCCCTCTCTCCACCTTCCTCTCCCCCTCTCTCCCTCCCTGCCACTCTCTCCCTTTCTCTTTCCCTCCCTCCCAGTGGATAGCGTCGACTCATGGAATTAAACAAATAAGACTAATAGAGAGGGAAGGAGAGTGAGGGAGGGAGAAAGGGAGGGAGGGAAAGAGAAAGGGAGAGAGTGGTAAAGAGGGAGAGGGAGGGGGGAGAGAGAGGAAGGGGAGAGAGGGAGACGGGAGATGGAGGGAGAAAGGAAGGAGGGAGAGAGGGGGTAGGGAGGGAGAGAGGATGGGAGAAATGGGAGGGAGTGAGAGATAAAGATTATTTGTACCTTCCTCCCAGACAAAATTTGTAAGACAAATTTATTCATTAACTTTATCACGTGTACAAAAAACATATTGACTTGATTTAACCACCATCTCACCACAATACCAATATATATATATATATATATATATATATATATATATATATATACATATATATATATATATATATATACTAGTTGCAAGTACCCGGCTTTGCCCGGGTTTAAAATAAGGTTTTCTGTTTACCTTCTGTTTTCTCCCTACCCCCTCTCTCCCTTCCTCTCTCCCTCCCTCCCTTTCTCCCTCCCCTCATTCTCCCTCCCTCTCTCTCCCATTTCTCTCCCTCCCACCCTCCCTCTGCCATCTCCCCCTCTCCCCTCCTTCTCTCCCCCCTTCCTCCGCCCCTCTCTCCCTCCCTGCCCCCCTCTCTCTTTATCTCTTCCTCCCATGTCTCCCATCCCTCTCTCTCCCTCTCTCCTTCCCTCACTCTCTCTCCTCGCTAACCCCCTCTCTCCCTCCCTTCTTTCTCCCTCCCCTCCCCTCTCCACCTCTCTCCCTCATTCCCTCCCTCCCTCATTCCCCTCCCTCTCTCCCACCCCTCTCTCTCCCTCTCCCCCACCCTCTCTCTCCCTCCCTCCCCCCTCTCTCCCTCCCTCCCTCTCTCCCTCCCTACCCTCTCTCCCTCCCTACCCCCTCTCTCCCTCCCTACCCCCTCTCTCCCCTCCCTACCCCCTCTCTCCCTCCCCCTACCCCCTCTCTCCCTCCCTACCCCCTCTCTCCCTCCCTACCCCCTCTCTCCCTCCCTACCCCCTCTCTCTCCCTCCCTTTCTCTTTCCTTCCCTCCCTTTCTCCCTCCCTCTCCCATCTCCCCCTCTCCCTTCCTTCTCTCCCCCTGTCCACCCCCTCCCTCCCTCTCTCCCCCCCTCCCCCCCCTCCCTCCCTCCTACCCTTCTTTCCTCTCTCTCCCCCCCTGCCCCCTCTCTCTCTTTATCTCTCCCTCCCTCCCTCTCCCCCTCTCTCTCTCTCTCTCTCTCTCTCTCTATATATATATATATATATATATATATATATATATATATACTTATTATTATGGCTTCACACTTCTTCTAAAATCCTTCTTCATTCCTTTACCTTCCTCAAACTGTACAAATCAGAGAGCATGAAAAAACATCAACAATTCTTTGCATCACAAAGGCATAATACAGCGCCAGCGCGCAAGTTCTATTCGATCATAAGGAAATGACGTCACAGAAGAATTTTATTTACTAAAATAAAAAAAAATTAATTACAATTAAACTACCCATCGAGATGAAACGAAACCTGTCCTATAACCTTCCCCATGTAATTATGTGTATGTGTAACAAATTTCACGTTATCTGTTTTTCTGGATCTTGAGTTATAAGGGAACAGACAGACAGACAGGCCACAAATGCCTCTTATAAGTATAGAGATATATA
>JAGDYQ010000067.1:903952-958034 GCA_021962125.1 Bulinus truncatus | reverse complement strand
AATATAGCATGCTAAAAACACTATATCATAATATTTCTATTTTCTTTTTTCCTAGAATTCTGAACAATGCAGACTGGTATAAGAATCTCAATATAATTTCATTTTTGTCAACTACTGGCAGATTTTTTAGGGTGGGTGAAATGATTTCTAAACATAGGTCAGTTGTTGTTTTTTTTTTTTTAATTAATGTTGAATTTATTTTTTAAAAAAGATTACTTTTTTTTCTTTTTTGAGGAATATTTTTAAGTTAAACAAATCAAAGAGCTGCAAAAAAAAAAAAAAATAAAAACAACCATTAAAACATTAAAATAACGAAAGATAATATTTTCTGGAATCATAAATTTACCCATCCATTGTGGGCAGTAGATTTGATACATCTAGTGACTAATATTCTTTTTGGTATTCATCTAATAATTTCTCAATTTAACTAAATGTCTGTTAGTATATTTTGTTAATTAACAACTTTCTTATTTAAAATGATAAAACTTCTCTCATCCTTGTTAGAACATTGAACAATTTAGCACATCTTCATGTGTAGACTTTAGCACTGTCAACATTTAAATGACATAAATCTGTTAAAAAAAAAGTTATTATTATAATTTTGTACCAAAATATAATTTTTTAAACCCAAGTCCTTTTTTTTTTTTTATTCTAGCAAGCTTTTTAATTTGTTAATAATAATTTAGGGACTTTAATTTATATCTTAAATTGACATAGAAATAATTTTTTTCTAACTATGAATATGGTGATGTGTCAAATATTTAACAATCTTTTACAGTGTGAAAAGTCGATTAAATAGCAAAGAAGGAATAACATGTACTGAGTTTATGTATCAAGTTTTCCAAGCCTATGATTGGCTATACTTATTTGAAAAGTTTAACTGCACTATTCAGGTAGGTGAATATTTTCATCTTTTGATAATGGAAATCTCATTGGCTATTGAAAGTTGACTTGTAAATCATCACTATTTTTATCAACACAGGTTGGGGGAAATGATCAAACTGGCAATATATCTGCTGGTTTTGATCTCATTGACAAGAAAACTAAAAAACATGTCTTTGGTAAGCAATTTTTACGTTTATTAAAATTTATTAAATAAATATAATCCTTCATATATTCACTATTTCATGCATGATGGGAATTTTTTTTTAAAAAAAAAGGGAGTATTAGGTATTCTTTTGTAAAAACAATTACAACAATATTTTTGTTGTCATTGCCAACTTTCATTTTCTTTTCTCATTTTGCTTAAAAACTCATTGCTTGGCCAGTCGGTCTATCATAGATTAGTCTTTATTACTGTTAATTCCTTCTGTCACCTTAGCTTTGGATAATTTAATTTCTCTACTTAAATACTGAATTAGCCTCAACCTGCAATAAGACTTATGTTTTAGAGACTAAAAGCATATGTAGAAAACAGCTTTTGCAATCAAATGATACATTAGAAGATCTTTTTTATTTATGTTTTTTTTTTACACTTAGGAATTCTTATACCCCTCTTGTTGGCTGCTAATGGTGAGAAGTTGGGTAAATCTTCTGGCAATTCTTTGTGGCTTGATGCAAATAAAACATCTCCATTTGAATTTTATCAGGTCATTGTGCTTTAAAATTTGTATAGATTTAAGATTTCGTTGATTTTCTTTTCGTTGACAATGAACATGTATTCTTTTTGTTAACCAAAATTTTAAAAGGGATCTCTATAGTTGTTCTTTATACATATATAAATGAAAAATGCTCTGCATTATTGTTAGACAGTAATGCCTTTTTATTTAATCTCTTTGCAGTATTTTTTTAATCTTGCTGATTCAGATGTAGAAAAATTTCTCAAGCTATTTACTTTTTTACCATTGGAAGAAATAGAAGCTATCATGCTTAAGCAAAATGTAAGTCGGTACAGTACTAAATTGTTGGACACATTCTTTTTGTAAAAGCAACCATTGTTTTTACATGGCCTACATTTTTTTTTTAAATCTGTTCTCAGAGGTCTCCAGAAAACAGAATTGGTCAGAAAAAAATAGCAGAGCAAGTAACATTACTTGTTCATGGAGGTAAGAACATTGTATATCTATTGACCTCTCCCAAACTGGGTTATTTGTTGAGTAATGACACTGTTTACATACCCGTACCTGGAAACAAACTGGGAATTCAGTTTTGTATATGTCCTGTTTTCCCCATTAACCTTCCATGGTTTTAACTGTATTAAAGAATCTGGTGTAGAATCAGCTCTAAGATGTACAGAGGTGCTGTTTGGTGATGCTATACCTTCCCTGGCAGCCATGAGTCTTCCTGAGTTACAGCAGCTTTTTAAAAGTGCCCCAACAACTGAGATCTTTTATGATCCTGAAATGAATGTGTTTGACCTGTGTCAGAAAATTAGATGTTTTGCAAAAATAGGTAAACATCTGGAAAATATTTTTTTCTTAAATAAACCTTAATTAATTTTCTTTCTATTTAAGTTATTTTGTTTTGTTATGCAAACATTTTGGTTTGTAATATCTTATCTTTTTTTAGTACTTAGGATAATTTTATTTTTTTAATATTAAAAAATGTTTTTCTGTCTTGCCTTGTTTGTTTTCTATAAACACAACAGCAGAAGCATTGATCTGAAATGGGAATAAATTAACCCAAACCACCCTAAATTATTGGTATGACTTCTTTTATGTAAAAATAAAAATAAAATAAACTTTTTTTCTTAGATTATGCTGCATACACTTGTATTGTATTATTGTAATGTTTTGGGAGTTGGTTTTTCTTTAATTAATAGATGTATGACTGCCTAAATTTCTCATTTTATATTCGAAGTGGCTACGGTTACGCTCTAGACGGACTATTTTTTTTTGGGCTAGGAATAGGGTTAGGGATAGGAACAATACCTATAGCTGGACCCCGAAAAAAAAAATTCAGCAAAAAAATAGTCTGTCTAGAGCGCTAGAGCTCATGCGCGTTGAGCGTAACCGTAGCCACTGCGTTTTATATTTGTAAATGAAATTATGGTTGAATGCTACAATGTCCATGTTGGATGAAATATTCTAAGCCAGACTAGCCCTAGTTAGGCTACAATGGCTCTAAATGCTTCATAGAGTAAAGTCAAGTTGTTAAAGTTCCTTTAGTCCTTGGGGGCCATCTGGGAAGATGAAATGTTTCTGTAGCAATGGCATAATAAGTGGTTTTGTGGCTAGCCAATGCCAAAAAGCTTCATATATTTATATATATATATATGCAAGAAGCATTTTAAGCCATACTGGCCTTACCGAAGAAGTGGGTAAGACTATTATGGCTTTGAAAGCTTTAATTAAAGCAGATTGAAATATTTTTTTTGTGTGCATATTACATATATTTATAAATTATTTTTGTTGATGTTTTACTTTTTGGCATGCCAAGTTTGGCATGTGTGCTGTGTAATTCATATCCCTTTTCTAAATAGTACTTGTAATATACACATTTATGTACATGTATTTAGTATTCTTTTACCAATATGTGTTGATTTTTCATGATAAGCCTGGCCAGAATTAATTAATCTTATTTATTCATTTATGAATATTTCAGAAGATGCTGAGCGGATAATTAGAGGAGGGGGCCTATACATCAACCAGCAGAGAATTGCTGAGCCAGACCATGTATTAAGAGATGGGCAACACATTTTACCCAATGATTTAACGTTGGTTAGGGTTGGTAAGTGGTTAATACTCCTTTTTATAAAAAGTACATCTTCGTCAAGTTTAATTTTCTAACTGGCTCTGTATGAAAGTTGTACATTTGTGTGTGTGGTTGATTGTTTTCTCTGAGAGCTTCAGAATTATCAAGAGTTTTTTTTAAAGAGTAAATTGGTGTTTTTTAATGTGTTTTTTTTTATTGTTTAAATGATTGTCATAATAATAAGCTTTACTTTTTTTTCAGGAAAGAAAAATTTCTACCTTGTAAGATGGCATATGAGATAGTGTAGCAATTCCCCTAGGCTGTAATGAATTGAACAAAGAATTTCTAAAGGACTTATTAATTACTGAAGTTAAAATACTAACAATAAAAAAAGTACACTTTATTAAAAACATTCAATGATACTTGAAGTTGAATTAATTATGGTGAATTCAATAAACTTTTCAATACATGTATTTTAGTTTTGGGTTTTCTTGTTTCAAATAAATGCACTTTCATATGCAGTCGATAATATTTGTAACTATGATATAAATTTACTACATGTATTTAGTTCTAAACTTAACATTCTCTGCACACTTGGTCTATTTTCATTCATATTTTTGGCAGAATTAAGATTCTATACAAAATGACCCAGATTTTAAAAATTTATGAAAAGCTTTTTATCACTTATACATGTATCAGGTACCAAAATTATTTAATTCAAATAACAGTTAGTAAAAAATATTATATCTCTTGAATGATTTTAGTTAGATGTAGTGAGTTACAAAACATTCAATCATAATTCTGTGTTGTGCAACTATTTATATCACTGTAATGGCCTTCATTATGTACCTGTACTTCATCAAATATGTTGTTTTTTCAAATATTTATTCAGGTCACAGAAGTTTAAACAAAAGCTACAAAACATTTCATTAAATTTTGAAGTGAAGCTAGTGGCAATTTAACTTAAAAATAACAAAGAAAACACTAAACAATACTTTCAGTTGTTTTTTTTTTTATTAGGAAGAGTAACTTACTTACTTATACAATGTATTGATATACATGTATTTACATGAACTATACTTTTTGCAAAACAGACATTACACTAACTTCCAAACTGACCAAAAAATTAATAAGAAACAAAGCTTATATGGATGAAAAAACACTAGCTCAGAAAATGTGTTTGTGAAAACATTGAATAATAAGTAAATTTGTATTCCACAGCTAGCATAATTTCTTCCTGATATTGTCTCTAAAAAAATATACGTGTTTAAAATTTGTTTTGTTAAATTTTTTCTAAAATTAATCAACTACTTCATTTAAAACAAACACATAAAAAACTTCACAGGCAGCCTTAGCATTACAGCTGAATGTGCAGGGCCCAGAACCATGACTATTAACTTAAATAGAACTAAAATGCTCTTTTATGGTAAGCCCCTTAGGTGCAAGGCCTGGGGAAAGTTGCCTTTGTTAACACCCTGTAAAGCTGCTACGAGATATAGATATTTTTTATTTCATGGTATGATATTTTTACTTAAAAGATCTATTAAGTTAAATATCTATTTTTAGGTAAATATCTTAAAACTAAATGCTTTAATAGAACATTTTTTATTCTCTTCCATAATTTGTTATTTAAGTATCTTAGCTAATTAAGGAGTCACAAAAAACAAAGTATATAACTTTATGCTTTTTTTAATTCCAAAATGTGTATTCAAGTAACTTAGCTAAGTAAGGAGTCACAAAAAACAAGGTTGTTAACATTTCCCAATACAGAAGATAGCCAATCACAGTATCCTCAAACATAAAAAAAAAAATTCAACATAAAGTGTAGCCTGTTGGTATACGTTAAGAAAGCTTGCAAATCACAGTCAATAGCAGTAGTTGTACAATACATTTACATGACCCCTTTTGTGCACAATTATTAAATAATATCCAGCACAGTTTGCAAGAAGATTACATATGGCATACTGAATTATATCTATGATGTTCAATAAATTAACTAAGTACATTTTGCAAAGAACACCACAAAGTAAAAAACTCACAAGTGTATAAATAATATATTGTTAATATAAATAGTTCACTTGTATAAAAACCGCAGGCATTTATACATTATTTCCAACAATTTTCAGACAAGCAACTGTAGCACCAGTCTGCTTATTTTAATACTAGTTTAGTATTAAATACAATTGTTTATTTGAAAGACTATTTATTAATTAGTTTACATCGAAAATTATATCTATAATTAAATTCTCGATGTCTAATAGAACTATTTTTAATGCTTATTTGTAGTGCTAGCAATTGAAAAGAAATAGTTGAAGTATGATATATTCTCTTACAAATGCTCTTTAACTGATTTGAAAAAGAATAAGAAAATTTGCTTGCGTCATATAAATCTTGCACACCCATACCTCTCTATACAGCAAGACGCTATTGCAGCGCTTTGGAATTATGGTACTTTTTTTTACTTAATGCCCAAATTGTTTCATTACACGGGAGGCAATTCAATTACCCTCCCCTTATAACATTATGTAACAAATTCCAGGACTCCTCCCCCCCCCCCCCAAATATAACAAAGGTCTACCCCATCCCTCTGCCTGTCAATGAAAATTTGCTAAAGGAAACACCAATATCTTAAGTAACTATTTTATTCCTAGCAACAATAAAACAAAATGACTGTATAGGCCTAATATGACAAAGGCATCATATAATATTAAGTAACATCGTTTATTTTAATTTTGCCTATTAATTAATTTTAAATGAATTTTACTTCAAACAATTCTTTTTGCCAATGTATTATCTACAGTGGACACTAACAACTTGAGGTGGCCTCTCCCAAACAATAATACCCCCAGTTGGGTGCCCCTAAAGTCCCATATAAAATCACTGATTTTGGACATATCTGATAAATAGATATTCTTCATTAAATGCAAGTTAACGGTAAGCTAGATTAACATTCACTCTCAATTCATACACACGCATGAATCATTAGCAATGAAAAAAAAACAAAAAACTTTCAATTGCTACAAATAAACTCAATTGAACAAGAATAAAAATAGGTTGCAAAGGCTGAATATGTCCGATTGAATGTCTATTTTCATATCTGAAATTTCTGTTGAAAAAACTGAACTCAAGATTTTGTATCAATCCTACTTATTTATAAAAGAAATTATTGGAAAAATGTTTTCACCCTCAAGGATTGTTTCAGACTTTTCTTCGGTTCATTGTAAACATGTGATGGTGACTTAGGTGTAATTTGAACATAGAGTTTAGCCAATTGTTCAGTAGATATCGAAAAGGGGGCCTAAAAAAAGGAAAACTTTCAAGGGGATGACAGCATAGGAGATTTTGGTAATTCTAGGTAAAAATACATTTAGGAGGGGTGTGGGGGGCGCTAGGCAAAAAAGCTGCCAGGACCACCATTAGGAAATCTTAGCCACAATAATTTTTTGCAAAGGAGGCAGAGTTGACCCCTCCCCCCCTCCCAACTGTTATTTCAGCTCGAGGGTCTTGACAAGTGTTTAGATTACCATTAATTTCTTTTCAACTGTTATCCTGGCCAGAACGAGAAAAAACTAATGAGCCTGAATTTTATTCCCTATCTGACATTCGATAAAACTTAGCAAGCCATCTAGGTTTTTGAGGATTTGAAAAAAAAGTGGTTTGGTTGACCTCCAAGATGCTGACAGAGAGCCACTTTCAAAGAAGGAACCAATCCAGTTAGAAACAGAACAGAGCATTTTGATGAAGAGCCAGAGCCCGCTATGAGCAAACAGAAAAAGACCTTGTTGAATGGGCATTCTTATTTTGAGAAAGGCATGAAGAACTTTTTTTAAAAAAATGATCCCGACGAAGAACACAGCTCAAAAGTGTCTCAGGGAGTAAACTCAGCCATCACCAATTACAAAACACTGCTAAAAGAAACAGAAAGCAAGGTAAAGCAAACAACTTAGCAACTCTAGGCCGTAAAGAGAGGTATGCATGCATTCTTATGAATAACCCTGATTAATTTTACATGCTAGCTTTTTTTTTACAATAAAAAAACCAAGTTTGACAGAGAGCAATATCCATGACAACTGTTTTTTCTGTCAAGTAACCCTTACATAAGAGAATAAGTACATAAAAAAAATTATTAATTTAACAAACCTTTCTTATGTTAACAACCTAAATGGCAATGGAGAAATGAATTATATATATAAAAAAAGTTTTCAGTTTTTGTGTTTTTTTAAGAATAATTGTTAGTCATTTGTTAAGGCAATGAAATGAAAGATTCTCCTTAAGCAAGAATGATCCTGCTGCATGGGTTTTTTATTTTCCCCATTCCCCACTGTGCAACAGGCTCTGAGCTGATTAGGGGGGGCTGTAATAGGAAGAGTACAGAAACACAATGGGAAAAAGTTTTGACACAACCTAGATGAAAGAAAATACCTGAAAAGAGTCAGATCTAAAATAAATAGCTATATGGTATTGCTTTCTCCATTTATTTATTTTTTTCCCAACAGAAAGAACTGTCCAACAGGTGTATAATCTAAACTGCTCTGAGGATAGCTGAATAATCTAATCTGCTTCATTAATTGATGGTTGAAGAATATTTCACCTTTCAACATGAAATCATGCATCATCTGAACTCATAAACACCTGTATTTCTTTCTGGTATATGCTGCAAAGTCAGGGACTGAAACCTGAAAGAAAAAATTATATGAATGAGTCAATAAAAAGTAGCAAATGCACTTAAAAATGATTTTAATAAATACTGTAATGAAATTATCAAAAAAAAAAAGATAAATTCATTAGCAAAAAAAAACCCCTTAAAACTCAATTTTTTAAAGGTTAAATTTTGTTCAGATTTGAACATAAACTACTACAGTATATATCAAAAGAAAATACATGTACTTGAAAAAAAAACATTAAAGATTTTCTAACAGCGCATAAACTTTGGGTAACACTGAATTGTTTAAGGGCATTTTTTTCTTATCACCCCTTAGTCTTACTGCATATTAAGTCTATAATACAATAAGGCATTAAATAATGCACAACAGCTTTTATTTGAAATGAAAAGTATATCATAATTAAAATAATAAAGTAAGTTGCAGAGCTTACATTTCAGAATGTTTGTGGTAGTAGTAGCCTTCTATTGTAGCTGTTGACTTTTGAAAACATATGTAGTAGAATCCAGCAAAGGAAGCTCCATTTATGTCCTTGATAGTGTGATCTGGCACTATAAACTGCTCCTAAAAAATATTTAGAGAAAAACATTAGATATTTTTTTTAAAGCAACAATGCAAAGTTGAACAAAAAATGTTAACTTTTACAGGTTGAAAAAGAACTTAAATTATTGTTTTGATTAAAAAATAAGACATTTATGAACTAAACTTAAAAATGAAATTTAGTAAAAAAAAAAAAAAAAAAAAAAAAATAGCATTACATTATATAGCAAAATGTCATTAGAACAAAATTGACAGGAACTCATAATTTTTTCATTATACTGAAAATTTATTACACTGAAATGAGGGAGGAGGTGGGGGGAGATTGGCAGCACCAATTTTTTTCTCTGTCTTGTGCATTCTTTTCATTATAGGTCCGAATGAAAAACTATTTAAGGAATTTCACTAAAACGTCCAAAATAATTTTTGTGTTAATTTCAACTGTTATGTATTTAGCGAAATATTTTTTTATGCATGGATTTTTTAAAATTAGTTCAAATAGAAAATAAACTAGGGAGTTTAGTTTTTTTTACATGTTTGTACACCTGAATCAACCCCTTTGCATTTGAATCTCATATGTGTATCAAAAATACAGCATAAATTATTACATAATTTTACATAGTTAAAATATTGATTTCAAACATGATACATTTTTTACGAAATTTAAAAAAAAAAGGCTTTAGAAATACATACATAAATATGTAAATTTGGAGTCATTCTCATCTGTATCTAAATTCCGGTTTCTATTCTCCTCTTTGAGTATTTCTAATTAAATATTTAAATACCATCTTTCGCAAATTACGATATTTAGTCTCCCTAACCCAGACAAAAAGATAACATTTTTTAAATTATACTGTTAATTACCATCTTTGCGAAAATAGGATAGCAGTTTTCATCAAGTCCCAAAAATACAGTCACATTTTACTGAAGTAATAGTTTGAATAGTAATCATTGTCAAACAGGTCCTGTATGGCAGTGGTCCCCCAACCCCTGGGCAGCAGACCGGTACCAGACATAATTTTGGTACTTGGTACTTTTTTCTTCCTTCTCTCATCTCCCCTCTCCACACAGTAAGATGCTATCATCTTGCTCAGTCACTAATTGCTAATAAATTGTATTTTTTCCATGCTGAACTGGCTTAGTGAATTTTTTTCCACTGTGAGGGTATGTTCCTAACAATAACACAGAGTGGCTGTTTGTAATTTACAAACTCCTAGCCAGCCAGTAGTGGGATTTCTTGCATGAGATCTTTCTCTCCCCTTTCTTGCTCATTAACTGTTAAATGTAAAAGCTATTTTGCGCATGCTGGAAAAATTGCCAAAAGCCTTTCTTCCTTCATAATTTTCATAGCAACGTTTTTATAACAGATGTTAAATAAGGGACTGAAAATCATTTTCTATACTGAATAATTTCTTATACTGGAATTTGTAATAATGACATTTGACTATAAGCGTCTTTACCTTCCACCTCATGTAAACATAGTCTGAAGCTTTCAAAGCATCATAGTCAAAATTATCAGCATTGAAATTCTTCATACAATTCATAAAAGAACTAAATTTACCCTAAAACAGAAAAAAAAAATTACAATTATGTCAAGCACATACGTCAGAATGGTCATGTCTAATTTTTTGTGAATTTAAATTTAGGTGTTTTGTGTTTATATGTGAGTTTGTACAGTAAAGCTCACTTGGTGACAGTCCCTAGAAAAAATGTAGAGAACAATATACTCTAATCACTGTGAAAAGCAAACAATGATTGGACACTGATCTGTTCCAAAATGGTCTATTTAAATTTAATACTTTTTGCAATTAATGAAATTTTTAATAAAAATTTTATATTTAAGTTCATACAATTTTATAACGAATTAATCCAATTCTTTTTTCATTAGCATGAAAGGGAGGTAACTTAGATTTGTTGCATTAGTCCAATGAAAAGAATTTTACAGCTATGGTTAATTTTTAAAGCATTTACTCAACAATCTTATTTTTTTTGTATTTTAAATTTGTATTGAGATTTTATGCCCAATCTTAACATATTTTCTAAACATTGTGCAGGTACAAAAAATTTTTTTGGGATGTATCACCTTTTTTTTGCATGTAAAATGTAGTCTTTTTAATGCAAATGTACTTAATGTTGCACTTTTGTTGAATAAATCCACTGCTTAATTTAAGACATGACTATTATTTCATTATAAATGAGAATCAGACAAAAAAAAACTGACATACCCAATGCTTTTTGTCAACATCCTCATCCGCATCCCATTTACGTGTTAAGAACGGGTGCCGACTGCTGATAATCTCACCATCAAAATATGTGGTCAATGTTGGATACTCCTCTGTAAGTCCTTTTATTTTCAAGTACCCACAAAGGAATGCTTTTTCAATATCAACATGCTGTTAAAAAAAAACAATGTATGGCTTTACTTTTGTAGCAATGATCTATCAAAAAATCATTGAAATGTCATTAAGTTAATGTGAAAAAAAAAAAGATCATTGAGACAGCTCAAAAATACAAAATGCTTTTAGTGCACAAAATATTTTGAATGTCAATTACTGACAGATGAATTTAGGCTTTGACCATTATACAAAAGTAAACTAATTTGTAGTTTTTTTTTATATATATACTTAACTTACTAACCTTTAAAACAACCAAATCACACTAGACTATAACTATACATTTCCTAATTTTACTACTTTAATTTTTAAAAAAAGTCTTTTCATGGTTTATGTCCCCACAATTTTTCATAAACTTAGCATCAACCTTAAACTAAATGAGTTAAATGATGATACAAAATTAAATGATAACTATATTATATATCATTATATGTCTATGTCGACTATAATCATGTAATATAACTATTAACAATGCATATGACAATATCATGAATATGATATATAGTTATATTAGGTACTTCAGTGAAAAAAGTGAAATTCAAAATTCATTAAAATGACTGATACCGTATTAAAGAGCTCACTAAACCATTTTCAAAACAGCAAAGATTATCTCTCTGGCTCAAATAGAAGCGAAGTTATGACATTTTTAGTGTTGGAAAAAACATGGGGGAAAATGTTCAAAATTAGTGACCAAAATTTTCAATTTTTGCACTAAAAAGTTAATAACTTTTGAACTGTTTGAGATATTGAGATGAAATTTGAGTATGTTATAGATTAATATGTTTTTTATTTATTAAATAAATACAAGACTCTTTCTTTTAAAAATAAAGTGGGCGTTGGACTTATGGTTTATTGGGGGTGCTTCTAAATTTTACTTTTTTACCAACTAAAAAGATGATAACTGTATAATAAAGTAAAATTCTTATGTATTTTTATGAATTTATGTTATATCTTGATATTTATTATTATTTTAGAGACAAAAAGCTATATCTAATAAAGAAATCTTTACTAAAATAAGATATCTTTGAAGTGGACTCGGCTCTTACAAATTGCTATTTTCAATTTTTCCTCTAAAATGCTTAGTATAATTATATTATTTTCTGCATCTTTTTGAAACATAGAGAATTATATATTGTTTAATTATATATATGATTAATTTTAGCTTTTAAAAAATCATGCATTGAAAAAAATTAGCTGAATAGAATGTGTGTGTGGAGGAGTAGTTGTTGGTGGCCCTTTCGATAAAGCAACTTCCAGCAAATATAATTTAATTTTATGAATATTTAATGCTTAAGTGTTTTATTTATTATTATTTATATTTTTCATTTATTTTTTTCCTTTTATTTTATTTTTATTTATATTTAAATAACTTTTATCAGATATTCTAGGTCTATTTACAAACTTATTTCAACAAACACAAAAAAATTATTGAATATAAAAATGATGGTTTTCAACTGAGTTTTTATTATAATTAAAACACATTTAATTTACAATATGAAAATCTAAAAGTAAGCTTCAACAAAAATAGGGAAATATTAATGCGCCTTTTACCCACATGGTTGCCTCATCAGTGAGCACTATAGAATTAGCTGACCCCACCACACAACTAACCCATCCTGCCCTCTGAGACTATCAACTGTTTTTAATAGGACAGCCTCCTAAGAAATAAATCTGATAAAGCCCATGAGGCAATCAGAATACAATTCTTACAAAGTAATAAAGGTTTCATCAAACTTCTCTTTATAGGTAACAATAACTTCATTTTTTGTATATCCAGTTATTATACCTTCAAAAGTTATATTGTGCCCATCAATTTCCCAAATATGCCAAATCTGTTTTCCAATTATAGCAGGATTTTTAGCTATAACACACAGACACAACTCTTTTATTTCAGTAGTTAGTGTTACAAACAGATCTTGGCATTCTTTAGTTTTCATGCATGCTCTGATATTTTTCTCAACAACCCTTCTTTTAACTTTCTCTCTTTTCTGGCTGGCTTTAATTCTGTACTGTTTGGATGTTTTGTTTACCTCCTCACTCCTTAGTTTACATTTTTTTCTATAAATCCTACCTTGGACTACTGCATAAGATATAATATTTTCTTGTTTTTCTGGACCCTGCTTAGCAAGTCATTCCATTGTGTTGTTACATGTGGCATTATATAAAAAATAGACTAAGTTATACAAACTCTTGAACATAACATGGTAATCTTTTCTTTCAAGGACATTTAACAATTGGTGAGTTACTTTGACAAGGTTCTTTTTTCCTTGTTAATAACATATCTAACATATCCATCTGTAAATGAGGTACCTAAAGATAAAGTAGAAGACTTATTAAAAGTAGGCTTAACCCCTTAAAAAATAAATGTACATGCTTTAAATTAGCTTGTAAAACTACAAATTCTAAAAATAAAAATAAAAAAAAATAAAATACAACTTACCAGGAGGGGGGGGGCTCATAATTTACGTTATAAAGTTACAAAAAGACTGTCAAACTGTCTTTTTTCACTATGTGAGCCCCCCAAGCACTTTTTGCTGGTTGTGCCACTGATCATCAGAATCCAAAGACATAATAAAATGATTATAATCAGCAAGTATGTAGGTCTTAGGCTGGTCCGAGGAGCACATTTCCTGAGATAAATTATTCTCAGCTGAAAAGATAAATTAAGAAAAACAAGCAGAATCTTTTTTCTTAGATAAAAGAAAATAAAGTGACAGAAGAAGAGATGTAACTATCATAAACAAATGGGGCCGGTTATTATCCAAAATATACAAATAATTAAAATTTTTATAAAATGACTAAAATATAGTAAGAATTAATTAAAGTAATAAGTCAAAGTGCTTTAAAAATAAATTTCAAGTAATAAAACTTATGCACTGCATGGATGCAACAGATTATCATCTTAAAAATAACCATAACAATAGACACTGCTTACCCTTATTTATATGCAAATCGCTTCTGGTCCGGACAAATCGGTAAAAAAAAAAACATGCTGAAAACCTGATATGGTCACATTTCTGCGCAAAAAAATTAACATTGTGTTACACGCCAAAAAAGCTTTAAATTTGAAATACTTATGTTAAAATGGATAAAGAACTTTAGCGAAGATATGTGAATTAAAAGACAAATGTCTAACACATTTTTTTTTTATCATTAAAGTGACGTATTTTTTCTTCAATGTCCAACTTTTTTACTAAACACCATGTGACGTTAAAAAATGTATCAATTCACTCCAAAATCATTTTTCTAACCCATTTTTAATGAATTTTATACAAATTCTCTGTAAAATAGACAACTTTAATTAAAAATGAACACCGCCATTTAGTTTTTCCAAAAAACGAAAACTGAAAATGTAGGTAATTTTATGCTCGGCACAACATAGCTGCTGAAGTACCTAGTTATATGGATGTAAAATTATACAATAATATAATAAATAAGATTATTGATATATCTATGTGACAGTATGTGAATTGTCATGTAAATTAAGTAATGGCCAGTAATGGGGTAAAGGTTAGGAAGTTAAGTTAAATATGAAGCAAATATCAATATAATATAATATATAGAACCGTAGCCACTCCGTATATAATTTAATATAAATTATATTATAATAAACAGTATCAGTAATAATACTCAATACTCTTTTACCATTACCTGTAAAACTACTTCCACGTCATAACATCTGCCTTTGCTTTTCTGATGACCCTGAAAGCGTGAACCATTGTATAACAACGTAGTAGGTATACCCATCAAACTTGAGAATGCTGGCGGGGGAGGGTCTAAGTTGGATATATCATTCATTTGATTGATTAAATGAAGGTCCTGAATTTGCATATGAACATCGACAGATACGCTATTCATACCTGAAAAGAGTTTAAGTAATTAATATTTGAATAACCTTTTATAATATTATTTCACAAAGGTAGAGCTTATTTATCAAACGAATACGAACGTATAGTAAATAGATATAGCAATCTACGTATTATTGCCGATAACTCGTACTTATGAGATCGCAGGTCGGTATTTAACTTCCGACGATTTGTTGATTTTCGTAGTCTTTAGAACTAAAAGAGTTACCTTAGAACTTAGAAGAAAGTTTAAAAAAAAAAAAATCATCGACATCTAGCTAATGAAAAAATACTTAAAAGTTATCGAAAATGTTTCAGAATCCTGCTTAAATTTAATTCATTCAAATATATAAAACATCGTTTTTTTTCAATGTATAAAATTCACATACTTACATAATTTAATTAATTATTCTCGATAACTATCGGTATTTTTTTTTTTAATCTACAAAACATAAAAAAGTTAAAATAAGATGGCAGCCACCTTTAAATGCATTTTCCATAAATTACTCAAAAACAGTAGACTTTTAACACACAGATGTGAAATATCCAAATTAAAAAGCATATCTCCCGAAAGTAATTTAACTTTTACGAGATGCCTACATAACCCAAGAGGTAATACACGCAAAACATTAGGCTTATTTTAAATTAATATTTGATAGACTTAGTATTTATTTACGAGTCGAATGACACTAGTGAGTCTAATGACTAGTCATAGTATAGACTGACAAAATTAGACTAGTCAAGTGTAAGATGTGTAAATGTAAGTTGTGTAAGGTTTCTGTAACATTAAACTGACTATTTGCTACACTGACAAATAAAACCTCCCTACTACTTGTATATCGCTTCAGACATGCCAATAGGGGTTGTCGGTTTTTAAAACGGTTTTTTTGGCTTTAAAAGCCGGTTTTAGCTTAGAACTTAACAAATTACAAAAAATGTTGAAACTTTGACTTTCCAATGAACTCCCTCCTCAGTCCTACCTGTGTACATTGGCATTGATAGAAAGTAACTGTTGAGCGATACAAAAGAGAAGGCATGCCCAGTGGTTGAGGGGTAACTTGAGGATTGGATGGAGGTGAAGGGGACGGTATATACACATTGAGAGATTTATTGCATCCGTTTCCTCGACCTGGAATGAGGGCTTAATTCAAGTCGTTAACTAATTCCACAAAACAACCGATGTTTTTTTTTTAGCGCACGAATTTAGTGTTGACTTGCGGGAAGTATACAACTTGAAACGGGGGGTGGGGGGTATATAATCAGTGCCTCCCTAGCTCATTACTAAACAAAAGACAGAACGGGGCTATTTTTTTTTCAAGTTGACTAAATTATGTTCGCCATCCAACACCTCCACCACCACCACCAACACGTCTAACCTAAACAAGGCATTCACATGGCAGGATCGTCGTACAGCCGTTGTAATGACTGGTGTAACTAATACATCTCAGGGATGGGAGGGGGTAGGTGGGGAGACAATTGTATGAAGGGAGGGGCGAGGAGTTGAACATTGGAGGAATGTTTTTAAACGGGCACTCGATGTGAGTCCATGGAGGTGCAGGTGTGTTTGTGTACTGTGTCACATATATAGATAACGTTAGAAACTTATACAGAGGATGAGTGAGAGAGAGAGGGGGGGAAAGGCAGAAAGTGAATACCATGAGTAGAAAGAGAATCGTAATATCTATAGACTATATATATAAATAAGCTCTATACTGAGGTCTACATCACAAAGGCTGATTTCAGAACTGGTCTGTGTGCGGCAAACCAAACCTCTTGTCTTTGACAATATAATATAAATGAAACATGAGAAACAAAGGTCATGATAGAAATGTGTTTAGTTATAAAGCAGTTTAAATGAATATATAGGTACCCAGTAGACAGTAGTAGTATTTTTACTGTCATATTGATATTTTTTTCTTGTATTTATTGTTTTACGTAAAAATTGGTTGACTTAATTACATTATCCTTCATTCTTTCTCATACACGTTAATTAAATACTACATAAATTGAAAATAATTATTGCTAGAATGCTTAAAATATCCGTTATTTCACTTATTTTATAGTAAAACCGAAAACCGGTTTTCGCCGGTTTTTTGAGAAATTGACCTTCGACAACCGGTTTTTTCAAAAGTCGGTTTTTGTATAACCCCTACATGCCAATAAAGGGGTGACTGAATATTGTTGATTAATAAGAGAAAACTTGAGAGCTGCATACTAGTTTTTACAAATATATCATATTAAATCATTAAGTATGCCATATAATAAGGGAAAAAAACTATATTAATTAGCTACACCATCACATGAGTGTGATATGATCAGTTTAACAAGATTTAGTGTATGAAATCATTGAAGAAAAACTGATTCCCTGGCAGCCACATCAATCTTAGAATTACAGCCATATTAGGTCACCATTTTACTATATAGCAGCTGTTGTCAACTGGGGGTCAGTGAGCAATTTTTTGGTGGCTGCAGAAAGTGGGCTTAAAAATTTGAAATTGGGTGTCCATGAAATCAAAAAGGTTACAGACTGCTGCTTTATATGTTATACCAATGTGAATTTGCAAGAAACTTAAATATAAAGTTAAAATTGAAAAATGTTTACATTTGGACTTAATTTTGGTGCATGTCTAATATTCATATGCATTTACTTATGTCAACGGATAGGACGTCTTTGTAACTCTAGCTAAAAGAAAAAATAAACATTCATAATCATATTCCCATTGTCATTGATGTTTGTTGGGTGGATTTTACAAACTTAAGTTCATAAGAAATGTTTTGCCTAAGTTTGATTAATTCCTATATTTTCCCATGGCTTTTTCCAAATTGTTTCCGTCTGATGCTGTGAAACTAAAGATAATAATTGTCAGCTATGGCAATAAAATTGAATGCCATCATGTAGCCTCTGCTTGGTACTTAGCAGTTGTGACTCACATGGGTATGTGCCAGTAGTTAGAACTAGAGATGACACCTGCAGTCTTGACATGCGGGGATGTGCCAGTAGTGGGAAATAAAATAACATCTTTATAGGGACTTCATGATATTTTTTTAGTATGCTGCAGCACAGATCCAATATTGTGGGCTTCATTCAACAAGAATCAGAAAACTGGGGCCCCAGGCACAGCAGAAAAGATTGGGACAGATTCAGGGACAGTTAAAATATAGTTATAAGTGTAAAATTTGGGGCCCAGTTTTATTGTTCTTATATTGTTTACAATTTTGTAACATTAAAAACAATTAATAAAATTAAATAAAAAGCCAAAAACATGGTATAAATATATTTTAATATTTATTTTCACATATGCATTAAAAAATTAAAGTAAAGATAATAACATAACATTTTTATGCAATAACAGCCAAATTTAAATACATGCTAATGGATGCATGCCATTAATTGCAACTATATGTTTTTTGGGTATTTTTTCTTGCTAATACAATTATTTTCTTTCTCCTGAAATTGTCTTCTTCTCTATAATTGTCACTAATTTAAATATTTTTTGAAATCTATTCAAAAAAATGTTAGTTTTTTTTTTTAATTGATAATGTAATTGGAAAACAAGACTTAATTCATTTTTTTCAATTTTTTCAGAGTTAAAAAAGTTTTATCGAAATGCTTCAGTGGTGTCATCTGATGGTAATGCTTGTTACTAAGTGATATTAATTCAGCTTTTAGTAAAGTGCAAATAATTTATCACAATATCTTTATTTAGGCCAATAAATATGTAATAAATTTATGAAATTAATTTTTTTTTCAGCAGGGTGGTTTGAAATTAACCTTGATAAAAAAAAATTGCGAACACCTCATGGAAATATTTTTAAAGTTCCAAGTGAACCTTTAGCATATGCTGTGGCTACGGAATGGAATTCGCAAGACAAATTAGTCAACAGGCAGTCAATGCATTTGGTATAGTTGTTAAATTGTTTACTGATGTATACACAATGAATAAATAGTGCATTTCTTATAAAATTAAATAATATTATTATCTCTTAAATTATTTGTATTATTTTTCCCGTTTCCTTAAGATAAGGTTATTAGACTTTCAAATTAAATGTTTATTTTAGACAGTGCTTTGTAACACAGCCTTGGAAAATCCTACACATAAAACACGTGAACAGTTAACATCAAACATCATCCACTTTTTAGAAACAGATACTGTTTGGTAATTTTTTTCTCTCCTGAATTTACTTTATTAATGCTGACTTGTAATGATAATAAAGAAACAAAATGTCTTCTACATTCAGGTGTTAAAAAATTAAAAACAATTAATAGATGAGCTTGATGGCCAGATTTAAATCTTGGCGATGGTAGTTCTGATTACTTGTCATTGTCTTTTTAGATAGGGACTACAGTAGTTAATCTTTGCTTTTAGAGGATCTGAAGTTAG
This sequence comes from Bulinus truncatus, assembly GCA_021962125.1. Classification (NCBI taxonomy): domain Eukaryota; kingdom Metazoa; phylum Mollusca; class Gastropoda; family Planorbidae; genus Bulinus; species Bulinus truncatus. Next base: position 938,583 of record JAGDYQ010000067.1, on the reverse strand, counting down.
ATTTTCTTATTAAAGTTCTGCAATATTTTTGATCTAAAAAAAATGGGAACAGAGTATCAGAATTTTTTTCTTTTGAGTATGATTTTTTGAATGGTTTGCAGAATTGAAAAATAAAAATGTGTTGCTTTATTCTAAAAGAATTGTAATTTTATATAGCTTTTTTTTTATAATTAAATTAGGTTTTGGGGTGAATAAAATCATTTATTTTTTTAATATAAATGGAAGATTCCATTTAAGCCGTAAAATCAGACATAAAGATTATTTCCTTATTTCTAATATTAATTATTCAGATAGACAGATTATTTCCACATACCTTTCTCTTAACCAGTTACAGACTTACTGAACCAACAGAATTGGAGAAACTTCAGCAAGAAAAATGGGATCCCATTATAAAGTGGGCTGTGAAAAGGTTATAAGCTTTGATGCTAAGTGCACTAAGTCTTAGTTTATCATAGTTTTTTTCTTTTCAGTCTTTTGGAACATCACATTTTTTAAACGCTTCATCTAATTTTTTTTCTTTTTCAGGCATGGCCTAGAAATTACTCCAACTTGCAGTATGGCCCCACCTTTAGTTAGCCCTGAATCTAAAGAAATAGTTAGGCGGCATTTGTTATCATACAGTGACTGGGGATTATTTGGTGAGATTGAATTTTTTTACTTTTTGTGGTCCCACCCCATTCTTATAAATACATGTATTCACTTTTTATATTTTGTAACGTTTCATAACCAGTATAACATATTTGTCTTCCCTTTATATTAAAACTTTGTTTTTCAATAGAAAAAAAGAATTTAGTATTTTTATGTTTTATATTGAATTTTCTTTTCTAGGTTATCATTATGCTGTAGACTGCATTAAGTCTTTGTTGATTATCATGGCACTAGTAGATAAATATATAAGTATTGAAACTGCAGTAGAACTTGCCAGACTAGAACAAAATTTTCAGGTGATTTTTTTTTTGTAAATTATTCTAGCTACAATACTATATCACAGTGGTCCCCAACAATTTTCTTGCCTCAAAATCCCAGGAGAAATACACAGATAATAATAATAATTTAATGTTTCTTGGCGGCCCGGAGGTTGTGGACCACTACTATATTACATTTATATTGATGCTCAAGTATTAATCTACTAACTTATTTTAAATGATAAGCTATAAATTTCTCAACATAGTAGTGTATAAAATGTTTTTTTTTCACTACTTGAATGAATTTAATTGTACATTTAACACCTAAATTCTAAAAGTTTTTTTAGCAAATTTATTTTAAAAGAAATACATTGTAAATATTATCTTACTGGCAATGAATTTTTCAGACAAGTCGCTGGGGAACCGTAGAGTGGTTTCATGATATTGAACTCTATGAATTGCAAAGTCGCCTTTCAGCTGCCATATTGTTCATTCATTGGTGCAGTGAGAGCACAGTTATAAAGCGAAAAGCTTCAATACCATCTTTCTGACATGGATATTAATTGCCATTGTGTATGTGCTTTTCTTTCTTCATTAAAGTTATTAGTAAAATGTACTTGACATATCCTTTTTTATGTTTTATTTTTAGTGTAATTTAAATTTTGTTTGAAACCTAATCCATTTGATACATTCATTTTTCTGAATCTGCAAAAAAAAAAAAAAAACGGGGAAAATGTACTCGTCAGACACAGCTGCTGTCTGTTTTTAAAATGCAATGACTAATTAGTATATTCTTCTTTCAAACATTGTGTACTTAGCATAAAAATCATTCAAGAGTATTTATTGTGAAAATCAGAATTAAAAATCTAGTTAGTTGGACCCAGTAACTAAAAAATCCTGTTTCTCTCAGATAAACATGAAAAAGCTGTCTTGCCACATGAAAGACTAGGAAATCAAACAAGGTTTATACATGTAGTTATTTTTATGTAAGTGTGTGTGAAGTCCCTGTAAAGATGAGATGAAATCTCTTAGATCCTATAAACCACTTATGAGACAGTTTTTGTGTTGCCCTTCTTTCATCCCCACCATAGCCCATGGGGGCATCACAGTAGATATAGTGAGGACTTTAACCATGACCTGAAAATCCATAGGTCCTCAGTGGATATCAAACCAGGGACCCTCAAGTTGACAGTCAGGTGCTTTACCACATGACCGTCAGTTCCCTAAGTAACTCAGTGGCACAAAACATTCTTATCAGATTGACTTTATAGAAAATGTAACCATGCAGATCCCAGTAATTAAATACTGGTACTGAATAAGTTAAATTTATATTTCTAGGATTTCTAATGCAGTGGAAAAGCACTTTTAATAAAAATAAGTTATCATTTATAGTCAATATGTAAAACATGCTTCTGGTTCATTACAGGGGTGGAAACACATGTCTTATACATTATGAAATACTTAGAGATGCATCATAGTCCATTTATTACAATTTTTTTAGCAAACCAAAAAAAACATGGCTCAAGGGGAGCTGCACAAAACTCGTTAAAAAGCTGCATGCGGCTCACAGAGCCACATTTGGCCATCTCTGATATATTTTATATGGAGCTGGTGCTAAATTAAGAGGTGCATCTTTTATTTTTATGCAATTAGTTGTATGTTAAAACTATTCAGGATTAGATGTTATTATTATCTAAAAAAAAGCCATGTTAAGATCTGGAATAAGTTAAAAATTAATTGTGTATTTTCAAAAGATTTCTACATACAATAATTAAGAGAAAATCCATATATAAATTACAATAATAGTAAATTTTATTGATCTCATTCAAAGTCATTTACACCCTACAAATCAATAAAATAAAACACCAACGGCGTGAATTTTGTATAAAATTTCTTCAGCCCAATTTATAATACATGTAGATGAGAAATCAACAATGTTCATGTGTAAGTTTTGCAGTAAGTGATAAGATTCAGTGGTTGAATTTTTCATTTGAATCATTATACATAGAATAGACTATTGTGCCAAATTTCAAACTAAAATTTATTTACAGTTTACAGATACTAAAATATGGACATATTTGCATTAAAAATGTATTAATTGCATTAACTAAATTGAATTGTTAAAGAAAAAACAAACAAATACATGTACTTTATGACCTGTATAACATGAAAATATACATAAAGTGTCATTTGTTGCTAGTCTCACTTGATTCTGTCGTAACCCCAACAGAAAATCTGGCTGCTTTTTCACAAGCTGCTGTCACATCTGCACCAGACATGCGAACACAACTTCCTTTGAAAGTAACTTTAGACTTAGCTCCCTAGAAAATAAATGAATTTTCTATAATTGACAATTATATTCAAGGTTCTTCAAAAGTTTTTCATCTCTTTAGCAAAAGAAAGTTAATTATTTTGTTGAATTCTAAAAATATATTTTTAAAATGTTTATTTTAAAAAATTATTCTGTAAAGAATTAATAATAAGGTAACTTTCTCCAAAAAATGTAACATAATACATGTAATAAGAATACAGTCAAACCTTGGTTTGCTTTATTTTGGTATGTAATGTTTTGCAAGATAAGCAACAATTTTAAATATATTTAAACTTGTATTTACTGTTTACTTAAGAGAAATCCCTCACTTCAAATGAAATTAGAAAGGAGTGTAAAATGTGAAGACAGCTAAAATATTTTGTAAACAAACACCCGAATAAGACTAGCAGTGAAAGCAATGAATGACAATGCGGGGTCATTTATTCCTAAAAATCCTTAAAATGATGCAAAAGCAAGCAGAGCCATTCATCGGTTTATGAGGGCCCTAGACAAAGAATATTAGATTATTTTGGTGTCCTAGGCAAAAGTACTTGCATCACATTTTACAGGAATTTATACTAGAAGTGGCCGGGTGGAAGGAGGGGGGCTAGGTGGTTGCTTATCCGTATAACTGGCTCTGGTGACAAGGTACCTTTTTAATAAATACATGTACAAGATTCCTGTGAGATGACACATAACAGTGTTTCTGTTAGTAACAGTGAAAGAAGTACACAGAAATGAATAAATTTGATTTTACTTCATATTTAATTTAAATAATGATAATATAAAAAGGTAATTTGTGTATATTTTTGCAATTAATCAACTGATTTTCCATTACTTTTGGATCATGAGTGCAGTTCTTGAACGAATTATGATCTCACCCCAAGGTTTGACAGTATTTCATTTGAGCAAATTGCAACAGAAACATTAAACCAATTATATGAATGTTTGAAATTATTTATTTTAACTGTTTTTGTTTTTAAATAAAAATGACTTACAGAAACTTGTTCAGTTGCTTGATAATTTAAAGTAAAAAATATAATAAGCAACACGAAAAAAAATATAAAGGCTTTTGGTAAAAACTCCATAATAGTAAAGGAAGATTTTATCAGACATCTAAAATATGAATATGTTAATTATTTTTCAAAACCAAAATGTAAAAAGAAGGAATTGTGGTAGTGTACACATGTAGTAAGCAGTATTACTAAATCAAAAGTATTTGAGACCCACTGCTCTAATCAAACATTTACAGTTTTATTTATTTAGAGATATAATACACCATTAGCTTTTATTTATGGGGTCAACTGATGATTTGACAAACCAATGACACAATGGGGATTATTACAGTGACACTCACCAAGGCTGACATCAAAGGCATACACCTCATCCCTTAAATGGTCAACGAGATGATTTATTTCAGTCACTCTTGAACGATTTCGTTTGATCTCCTCCTCATTGTGGATTGCTGTTATCATATTTTTCAGCCAATTGTTGATTCTGGTTACAATGTCATCCTCCTTGTTGTCAATTTTGAGCAAATGGACATCATGTGATGAGGTCACTGCGTTGATGACTGTATCTTTGTCAACAAGTAGCTTTGTGTGATAGTAAACAAGAATGTTTATGATAAAACATAGGTTATCCAAAAGAAAAAAGGTTTAACAGTAAGTCATTACATTGCATACATAGCTCAGGTCTTGATATACCAAATGATTTGGAATTCAAATCGTTTAGACATAGAGTAGATAATAATATAGCAACCAATTTGAGAGTTAATAGTCAAAAATAAACATCAGTGATGTGATTATTTTTTTAAAGAATGCTGTTTACTTATTTACCATGAGAATTACTTCACTTTACATACATGTAAATGTTACATAGTTCTTCTAATTCTTCTTTGGAGTACTTCTCTCAGTACTATTTGTTAAAAAGCATTTTTTGCTCAAAGTCTATGAATACTAGGCATCTAGATAATACTTGCACTGTAGCAATATTTCACTTTAAAAAGTTAGCTCCTTTTCAACTTTTCAAATTCAATATTTTCAAGAAAAGGTTTTTATTTGTTTGTTTTTTTTAAAGTATAGTTACCATTTTTAGATCTTCAGAAATATTGTCCTCTTTTTTTTTGGCTGATTTTTCAGGAACTAGAGCTATATTGCACTAAAGCATTACATTTTATATATTTTCAGAAAAATAAAATGTATAGTTTACCATTCTTAGATCTTCAGAAATATCTTCCTCCAGTTCATTTTTGGCTGATTTTTCCAGAGCAATGGTTGCACTTTCAATCATTTTTTCATGATGCAGATTTTCTAGTTCTCTTGCCTGAGTCAGATAAGCTTGAACATTCTCTATAAATACACTAACCATATCTTGCATATTGCGATCAAAATCTTTAATAACTTCCTGTTTCAAAAATTAAGATTTTTCTGTCAAAATCTCTAAAATAACAGCCAAATGACAATAAAATTTGCTTATGATAACTAAAGATATTATTTTTTTTTCTTTTACAGATATTTAATTATAACTTACAAACAGCCTAAGATATATTTTAGAAATATTGTCAGTGAAGTAAAAAAAATTAACATACTCAATTTATATTGCAAACGTTACTATAGAGTAAACTTTAAAAGATGTCCACTGTTTCAATTTGATATATACTAGGCATAATAATGTCTTATGTAAAAAAAAAATGCATTAAATTTCCTAGAAAAAACAACTGCTTACCTCTAATTGATCTACTAATTGTAACTCATATCCCATTAATTTGTCCCATAAGTCATTGATTAACTGTGTGTACTCAATAACTTTGGCCTCTGTAATTTTTACATCATTTAAATGCTGCAGTTCTATGAGTATCTAATGAGAAGAAATAAAATAATTTTTACTCATAAAAACATGTTAAAAAAACATTTGCAACCTTTGAATTAAAAAGTACATAAAAAAAAAAAAATTATTATTGACCTTCTTTTTCTTCTTATTGAAGTCTGCAATGATTTTCATGCATTCCTGTTTATTTTCTTGTTTGGCTTCATTGACACATTCCCAGAACATGTCCACCTCAGCTTTTCTTTTTTCATATTCTACAAGGCCAAAGTTAAATAGCTCTAGACAAACCGTAGCTAATTTTTCTCTGTATTTAATATCAGTTAAGGTAAACATTAAAAACCCACTTTGAATAGAAAACTAAATAAAAAAAAAGAGAAACATATTTAACTGTTTTGATAATTCAGTCTGAAATATTGGAGAATAAAATGCATGAATGGCAATAAAAAGATTTGAGATCATTAACTCATAAAAGCATTCTAAATGACTTCAGTAAATGACTAATTAGGATTGAAAAATATATGTACTTAAAAAATACTTTTTCATAATATTCTTAAGAATATTGTTTATTTGATAGCATAAAATTACTAGTTTATTAAATTACTGCTGTTAATTGAATCTTTAAGTTCCTATCAAATTCACAAATTACATTATTTGTAGAAATAATTAAATGTATGGCTCAAAATGGTTGCAAAGGATATAATTTAACCATTTCATCAACACCTGGAATCTCATTCAGTTTATTTCCCTCAGGGTCATCAGCATACATTTCTTCAAACAACTTGTCTGTGTTAAGATACTCCACATATGCCTCCTGATAAGCACAGAATAACAAATAAATAGTTGACACTGTGTCGAAACAATTGCAAAGGAGATAACTTAAAACTAAGCAATACATTTTAGACCCAAAAAAAAAAGTAATTAGTATTATATAATAACTTTTTTAATCTTCATGACAGATATTTATCAACAAAGAACCAAATATTTTTTTTAATGTATGAAAAAAAGGAACCATTTGTCTTTGAATTTCTTTGGCTTTTTTCTCTTCAACTTCTTCTGATATTTTAGCTTTGTTATCTTTATCAATTTGTTCTTCAACCTGGCTTTGATATTTTTCATATGCAACCGCCTTCTGTGAAAAAAAAATCAGTGCACCATTAAACACTATGTTAAAATGATGTATTTAAATAAAAGAAACAACCTTTTTTTTATTATGAATAAATAACTGTACTCTGATAGAGAGACTTTTTTGTTTGTGAAGATTTATAGATAAAAATGCATTGCTTACTGTTTGCTGATCAAGCAAACGATAATCAAGAAACTCTAGATTGGAAAGAAATGCAGCAACATACAATTTAAAATTTTCCTCTGAACTGACAGGATTATTCGCAATATTTAATGTTTTCAAATTTGGAAATCTTCGTAGATACTGAATCTGTAAAGAAACAAGAGATAAAACTAATTTTTAAATGGTTAGTGTTCTCTACTAGTTATGAGTATAATAAGAAAAGCAAACAATGTTTATTGCTTTTTACCAGTGGTTTTCAAATCTTGATGTACTATTCTATTTAATACAGTAAAGTGGTTTCAGGGGGAATGTGAATGGTTCACTTAGTTGAAATTTAAACAAATTGGATTTGTGGACATGTTCCTTTCTTTTTTTCAATTGATATTTGGCAATCTATCTAAAAATGTAAAGGGTGAAGTGTCATGCCTGAAATTATAAATAACTTTTGAGGGCCACAGCTATTTCATCTATGTTAGTTGTCAATGATAATGAATTGAAAGATACACACAAATTATGCTTAGAAATTCTCATTGTAGAGTGTAGAGTAATCAAAATCATTAAAAAAATATCCAAAAGACTTCTTAGCTCTAAGTTCATTATATTTCAAAAAGGTAATGATTTAATAGTAATAAGTAACATTTAAGTCAAGTAGTGTACACAGTTGAAATAACATTTTAAAACTTTTTCTTGTACATACCACAGTTGAAAAATTGTTTACTTACATCTTTCAAATCTTTAATTTCATTATTTCCGATGGAGAAAACATGTAAATTTTTCTGTGCATCTAAATTCTCTATCTTGCTTATATGGTTATTATACAATGTCAAGTCTTGCAGTTTAGTGAGATTTTCCAGTCCTTCTATGACTTCTATATTGTTAAAGGACAAGTCTTCAAAAGAAAAAGGCAAATTAGAATGTATGGGAATAATTTATTATACAACTACAATATAAACAATTGATCTGTAACTTACCGAGCCACTCTAAATTGACGAGAGCATCTAACCCTTCAATTTTCTCTATAATGTTGTTATCTAGTTGCAGTCTTGTTAATGATCCAAAGTCCCATAGATTATCAATTCTAAGAATGTCTGTTTTGTGATAAAAAAAATGTGTAAGTTACATTGACAATCCTATCATAAATATGAGGCTCTTTTCCCCTCAAATATTCTGCAAGTGCTTCTAAATTTTCTCAGTCCATAAAATAATTACTTTATATTTTTTATGTCACTGACACTGTTCTTCATTAAGAGCAGCCCTGGCTGCATGAACAACATAAATAATAATAAATACTAAGATTAAGATGTAAATATTAATTCATATGTTTCATTTCTGGAATCATGAAAATTATATGAATAAAGTGAAATTTCACATACAACTTTTATTTCAATTAATTAAAAAAAAGATTCTTTTAATGAAATTACTCAGATACTCCAGCCTTAGAGACAGAACATCACATAAATTGATGCCCTCTTTTTTTGCTATTTTCCCTGCTTCATCTTTTGGTCCTTGTTCTTCTACAGCTTTTTGTAAGATTTCATCATCAATTACTGACGGTTCAACTGTATCATACAGCCGACTCATTTTTTTTTAAAATTTAAAGGTTCCTAACAAAAAGAGAATAAAATAAGCTGAAATATATCAAAGTTAGAAAATAAAAGCTGCTTTTAATACAATGATTAAAATCTAACAGTTTACATCACAGGTTGGAGCCGCCATATATGAGGTTGGTTGATGAGAGCCACATTGTGGTATTTTATATAGTTATAAGATACTGTACAAAGCTGCTCCATGGTCAATTAATAAAGGTTATATAAAAAAAATGAAATATAGAAAAAAAGGATTAATGAGAGACACATTTGCCCATCATTAGTATTATATAATAAGTCTTAACGAATGTAAAAGCAAAATTAAAAATATAGCTGTACAACAATGAAAAATCTTTTCTCATGTCTTTACTTTTCACTTCACACTCATTGACGCAAAATAATTAAATTCACTAAATTAATTTTATAAATTTTAAATTAAAACTTGTGTTCTAAAAATTATTAGACAAAAAGTACACAGCAGTCAGAGCATTGCTCCTTTTGCATATGCAAGGTTGAGACCCTGACCACGAAAACAAGATGCAGGGTAATATTTAGCCACCAAGTACAATAAATTAACCACTATTAATAGTGTTTAAATAGGTGTTAAACTGTTATTGAATTGTCGATGTCTGATGGAACATTGCATTAAAAACTAAGAGGCAATTACTGCGAAAATATAGTTTAAAGATGTTCTTGTTAAACACGCAATTAAATTAAGTAATTTAAAATATACCTTCTTAGTGTATAGCTTAGTCAAAATTTAATAACTTAATTTACATAGCAATTCTTGATAATAATTTGAAACGATACGCGATGACGCCGTTACCCTGACTTCAACTGTTTCCGAAATTCAATTAATAAAAAAACGTAATTTTTTAATACGTTTGTGACAGAACAAATAAAAGTTTTGAACAGTATATTCTCCCAGTATTTTAGTTTTACGAATAAATGCATTTTTTAAATTTAATATTATTTTTTTTAAATATAATCACTTGTTATTATTACAAAACAGTGCTAATTCAAGTAATTTTTTTTTTCGTCTTTAGTGTTCTATTTTTATTTATTTATAAAATACAAAATTGGGAGTCGGGTAAAGTCGGGTTTAAAACACTATGCGGTCCACAATAGAAGTCTATTACAATTTTATTTTCAAAAATATCTAAAATGGCCATCACAGATTCTGTTGTATGGCATGCTTTTATACCTAAGCAACTTCTTATTGATTGTGTAATGAATGCTTTTTTTATTGGCACTATAGTTCATAAACGTTCATTTATCTGTATTCATGGAATCCAAGAAAAGGATAAGGATCATAAGCAAAATGAAATTTCAAGAAATGACTATGTTGGCATGTGGCAAATTGTGAAGGATCTAAAAGCGGAAAGATATATGTCCCAAAACATGCTTCTGGTTAACGCAAAAAAAACTCATGACAACAATATATTTCCTATGCCTATTGAAGCAAAATTTATCTCGCAACAGTTAAAAGTACATCCAGTTATATGCATTTTTTATGATCCAAGTGAATTAAAATCATCCTTTGTATTACTGAAAACTCAACCTCATGGATTTGATAAAAAACTGTGTTTTCAGGAAGAATGCAAAGTTTCTCATGATATTAAATGTGCCAATAACACAGAAATGTTTTCAGAAACTATTGATGGCAAAGATATAAGTCAGTCATTTTGTTCAGAGGAAGGCAGTTTTGATGATTGTATGGTCAATAAAAATTGTGTTATTTCTTTATTGAACAATATTCATTGTAAACCTTGTATAACAGCAAAAGATCAAGGAATTAAAAATTTTTTGGAGAAGTCCAGCAATAAGGAAATATTATTCAATTTTTTGGCTCAACTCTGTTTAAAAGTAACGCTGTTCTTGGTATATTTAAGTTGTTTGGTCAGAAGGCCGTTATTCATTGGGTAATACTTTTATTAATACTTTTTAAGTGTAAATTTTAATAAACGGCTTATACATTTTTTTGTCTCGCAGATTTTATTTTTAGTTTCTTTATGTATATTCATAAATTTAATATTCATTTACATGGCCAAATCATCACAAAATTTGTATGTTGAGTTCAAGTATGAGTATATAATAATAGTTAATGTACTATTTATTGGTGATATTTACTATGAATTACTTTGATGTAAATTTATTATTGACAAATAACGTTTTTCTTTTAATTTTATTTCAGATCAAAACTAATTCAATGGTTTTTTCCTTGGTTACCTAAGATCTTAAGACCGCCATCTATTTTTATTCACATACAGAATCAAGTTGCTCAGTTTGATGAAATTTTACAATTTTCCACAACAGATGCTTTTAATAGATTTCTGTGAGTTGGATTCTGTCATTATTTTTTTTGTTAATGTCATAGATATTGTGGGAGCAATGTGAAGATTGTGGATCAAAAGTGAGAATTGTGTTATGTGGGAAAAGTATAGGTTATTGTGGATTATTATTATATGAGGATTATGGAAATAATGTGCTGACTGTTTGAATAGTGTGAGGATTGTGAGAACAATATGACTCAAAAATGAGGGTTTTGAAAATAATGTAGGGTTGGGGTGGGAGGGGCGGCTGTTGAAATAATTTGGGGATTGTTGGAACAATATGAGGATTGACTGAATTGTGAGAAAAATGTTGGGATAAAATATAACAGTTTAAAATGTATGCTTAGTAACTGAGATTATAATTTTAAATTTAGATAATAACATTGAACTTGGAACTTAGAGCAAACTTTTTAAAATATTGTCAATAATTAACTGTGGCATAATACAAAAAAATGAAGACCAGCTTAATCTAGAGAATCAAGAGTGTATTTTATGTTGCAAATGAAATCCTGAATAAAACTGATTAATACATGTTAGTTTTTGTATATTAAAATACATTTAAAAACAATTTATTTGTAGATTGTACAACTGTTGTTGTCAGCAACTTGTCGATATGTTTTTAGGAGTGAGCATTATTTTTCTGGTAACTCAGGCAGGACAGGCTGATTTCATAGCTTCATTGATAATGCATTGGGCAGATGTAAGTGGAAAGTAATTTCTTTGTCTTTTTTTTTTAATTTAGTATATGATTTTGTTGCACCCGGGCATTTAGCAGTATTTTGTGTATCAAAACTAATTTATTAATCAAAATTGTTTGATGGGGCATAATGTTTGGAAATTGTATTATTTTTTAATCATAGCAAATTCTCTGATTTTAATTTTTTTAAATTAAATGTATAAGTTTTTGTGAGTTATTATTTTTGTAATTTTCAGGAAGCTGCACTAAATTTAACTGCCTTGGTGAAGTGGCTGATGGGAGCGCCTGCTGGGCTCAAACTCAATGCACAGCTAACAAAATTTTTAGGTCATTTTTTCATTTACCATATCTATCTTTGGTCAGGTAAACATTCTTTTTTCTAAAATTCCTCATTAAGGGTTACGTTAATTAATAAATATATAAATGAAAAGAGTTTTATAAATTAAAAAGTTTAAGTTTCTAGTTTGTACATAAATGGTACTTTGATAATTAAAAAAATGTTTTATAGTATTATTTCATATTTTTTGCCCTATTAAAAATTCTCTTATGTATAGTTTACTTATAGTTATTTATATTTTTTTTTGGAGAGTGAGATAAAAATTTAATCGATCCATTCTGTTTATTAGGTTATCTATCCTATTTGAAGCTGTTTATGTCATCTGTTATCTGGTACAGTTCCTTTCTTGGTATATGGGGTGTGTCAGCACAGCTTTGTTTTGTACAAGATGTGATTTCCATGCTAACTGTACACATCTATTGTTTCTATGTGTATGCTGCCAGGTAAAGTCTTAGCTAATATTACTTAAGTCCTTTTTGTTTAAGTACACTTGAAAATTCAATTCTTGAAATCTCTGACTTTTCATAGATATAATTTGTATCATTGTTGTACCATTTTGAATTTTATTTATTTTGTTGATTTTTAATTTCAGAATATTTAACCTGCAGATTTATACACTCCGCTCCTTGTGGAGGTTGTTTCTTGGCAAGAAGTGGAATGTCCTGAGGTCCCGTATTGATTCTGCTCCATACAACACAGATCAGCTTTTTGTTGGGACATTAATCTTCACAGTGCTTATTTTCTTGTTACCAACAACAGCCCTGTATTATGTTGTATTTACATTCGTGAGTTGAAGTTTTTTCACTCTAATTCTTAGACTATATTAAAAAAAAAAGCAATTGATCACTTAGTCAGAAAAAGATATTTGATTTATTTATGGTGTCAAAATATAAAAATGTATACTGTAGTAAAATTCAAATATAATTTTATTTTATTTTTAAAACAGCTTCATTTACTAGTGCTTCTTGTCAAAGGCTGTCTACAAAAGATCGTGAAAGTGATAAATTTAACTCCAGTTTTCACTTTGATTGCTAGAGTTTTTGTCCCCAAATGGGTAGCTGGTGAGTATTCATAATCTAGTCCATTGGCCACCCCTGATTTAGAATTAAAAATGTGAAATATAGTGAAATGTTGCTATAACTAAATTGACAGAACTCATAATTTATATGTTATACTGAAATTTTGTCCCCCCCCCCCCCCCCCGCTTTCTTTTGCACTTAATTCATTTTAGGTAAGATATAAGATATTTAAGTAATCTTATTAAAATAGTACAAAGTAATTGTTGTTAATGTATAAGTAAAACTGAAACTGCATTTAACTAAATGTTTTCTTTTCATAATATAAAATTAGTACAAAAAGTTAATTAAGGGAGCTAACACCATTTAATTTTTTTATGTGTGTATACCTGACCCCCCCCCCCCCCCACGCTTTATTATTCATATGTGTATTGCAAATACCTTCTAAATTATTAAATACATGAAATGTAAAAAAGAAATTTTTTTTAAACATGATGCATTTTTAGTTATATTTATAAATAGTTTCCCCAACCCTAACAAAAATATCACCATTTTTTTAACTACATGTATAATGTTAATTATCATCTTTGCGAAATGCTATCTCAGTTTCTATAAAAAAATTCTTACCCCAAGCAGGACCACTAGACCAAATTTTACTGTTAATATACCATAGCGTCAATCACAAAAACATTTCCTGTATGAAACATCACTTGGCTTGCAATAATGTCTGTAATTTTTAAGCTTGACTGTCCCTCCCCCTCAACTCCACACTCAGCACTTAATTTTGGTATGGGCTCATTGACATATTACTCACCATTTTTTTTCCTTCAGTTATACAGTACCTCCCCATTTTACTAGTCCTTAACCATGTGCCAACACTACAGCATTATGTAATAAGTGAACCCCGCTATTGATTTCCTCTTCCTCGCAACGTGTGGTGCTAAAAATGCTTCCCCCCCTCAACCTGTAAGCTTTCCTACACTGTCAATATAGTAAATAAATATTTTTTTCCCTACTGATCCTAAATTGACCTCTGTGCTGGGGTTTAGTATATTTTTTCCCTTCACGTGAAGACTTAAAAATCTCCCCAACTCCATCTATCCCGCTCATTATTTTTGTTATCTATTTTTAGCATGCTGGGCTCAAGCCAACTTTTAAAAACATTTCTAATTTGTGGAAAAAATTTTGGTTTAAGGCTTTTTTTTTTAGCAATACTGAAATAAGGAATTTGTTATGAGGACAATTTTTAACAGATGTTTTATAAGCAAAGGGGAAAAAACCCAAAAGAAATTGGCTGTCCTGAAAAATTTATTACACTGGCATTAATTTCACTGTATTTTAAACAGAATTTTCTTCATTTAACTTATAATTTTTTATTGAGATGTTAAATACTAATGATTAAACCAATTATTTTTTTTTACTTTTTCAGGCTGTGTTAGATTTAAAATAAAATATTTCACTGATGACTCCAAAACTTTAGTACTTTTTATGCAGGTAAGTAAAAAAATGTCAGAAAAAAAGTAAATAAAAATATATTATGTCATTTCGTTCAGTTTGAATTTGAATCTATAATGAAATTTGCATATTTTTATTGTTGAATGACAGATATTATTTTAATCATTTAAAAATTTTTTTTGCCTAAACTTAAATTCCTTTGATGTTTACTTTTAGAATTTGCACCATTCTCTTTAACTAATAGCAGCCAAAATTTAATTTTTTTAATTTTGGCTTTTAAGACATAGCACCTCTTTCTAAAAAAAACACTTTTTTTGTTACCCACACAGACTTGTGATATTCCCTTGACACAGTTGTTTTCTTTAACATCAAAATGGATGTCTTCACTAGCTCCTCCCACACACTCATGGAAGGAATGTTTGTCTTACCTAGTCACTGGGCAGCTGATATATCCTTGGATTGCACCAGACAAGACTAAAAAATCTTAATTTTCTGACATTGATAAAATGAAAAGACTGCTATTAGAAGCTGTGAAACTATTTATTTTTTTTTTAGTTTTGAAATTGTATATACATGTATCAAGTTTGAATTTAATATGAAATATATATGTCAATATAGAAAACTGAAATGTATACAGAAAGCTCATCATTTTGTTATTTGTAATTACATATTTTTATCTAGCTTATCTTATTTTTACTGTAATTCTCTTAATAAGTAATTTTAACCATGGTGCCTTCAAAATATATTTTAAAATAATTAAGCCTTATGTAACATCTCTGTTCATTCAAGTTCCTAGTAATTATTTCCCCTTACAAATTATATGAAATTGGTCAATCCATAATCCATTACTAGGAATTAGGCCTGATTTTTAAACCTGATATAAAATATCTGATTTTTTAGTACAGATCACAATGAAACAGGTAAAAAGGCTTTTATTTAGCATAAGAGTTTTTTGATGAAATTCACAAGATGCTTCAACTAACATTTTCTGACATGGACATAGCTTATAGTACTTATAGGGTATCGAGTGCTGTTAGGACAAAGGTTTCAGGTGACATAAAAGTGGCCAAGCTTTGGTAAAAGTCAAAAGCAATGACTAACAATCCATTATGCATGCAATTCCAGAATATCAATAAGATTTTCAGGGTTAATTTTTTAAAGATTTTGTTCAGATTCCAAAATGTTTTAATTTTTGGCCATTTTTTTTTTTTGGAGGTAAGGAGGTATCTTTTAATTTCCATTGATATCAGAGTAAGAATGAGGTGTTATCGCTTAAACCTATATTACTGTTATGTTTTCATGTTAAAAGTTTTAAATATTTGATAAATTCAATTTTTAGAAACTAACTTTGACAGTATAATGATGCAATTTTGAAAAAACTACAACCATGTTTGATCTCTTTTAATATATATATCTAAGTTTATGAGCTATGTGAGTTTGAGTAAAGCTATGAAATATTTTGTTATTGATTATCTCAATATAAAATTAGTACCTGTATATAGATATTTTTAATTTACCGGTATTTCACAAATTTGTTCAAAAGATTTTTTTTATTTTTAAAGAAATAAAAATGATTTCTTACTGCAGAGGTAACCTGTGTTATTCAACATTTGAATCCTGTTGTAACCTAACTGTACTGAAAATTTTATGCTACACTGGGATTATTCGGTTTATTATGGACGACTTGGACTATAAAACGTTACATAATGTATGTTTGTAAATAACAATTTCAAGCAATTGCTTTTTCTCAGTTCATTACCAATATTTTGCATGCTCACTTGGCGAAATGTACTTATGCTAAATTTAATTACTGGATTGACAAACAATTCATCATAATTTGAAAAAGATTTTTTTTCTATTTAATGGAATTTAAAATGTGAAGAAAAGTTAATATAAAAAAAACAGAATGTTAATAACAAATAAAGGAGGTTATTAAAATCATTAAGTGCTTACTTTTTTTTTTTTTTTATATTTTTTTTTATACCCCCATTCCCAGCATGATAGGGTGTAATGTGCCTACCACACCAGCATTGTTGGCGGCGCTGATGCACGACTGCCATGCCTACAGAGCGGCAGAGTGAATATGCCCGCTATCATCTGCCGGGATGGCTGAAAAGAGGGTTTAAAGACTCGCCCAAACTGGCCAGACCATCAGGGTGTGTGTACTGCTGATCGGCCAGAATGGCCAGGCAAGGGGTTTTCCCTGCCACTTGGACAGAGGGGTAGGTGTAATGTGCCTTTACTCTCAGCCCGAAGTGAAAACAAGTTCAGAATGCCATAAAATTTAATAATGTTTGTATTAAAGTAACTATATATAACCGTGTGAGATGAGCACGTTAAGCTGCAGTGCTGTAGATCTGTAAATTACAGTATGTAAACTTTTCAGCTCTTTGTCTTAGCAAAGTCACATATAACGCCCTCAAAGTTTATTTAGATTTCAAATAGCAAAGAAGTAAGGGTGCATTCTTGAAAAATATTAAAAATGATGTCGGGGAGGGCGTATGACTTTGAAAGTGCCTAGGGCCTACGATGACCTTAAAACGGCCCTGTCCTCAGTATTCAGGGCATATTGAGGGATTGTGTGGATAGCACGACGCACAGCCTTCTTTACCCCACCTACACATATCAAGTACCCAATAAAAGCTCGGTGTACTTGGGGACTTTCACCAGAACCTGAAAAATCCCAATCATTGAGGTTCAGACTCGGGACTCTTACTACAAAGCACCACCACCTGTCTCCACAAGAAAAGTATTCTTGCAGTAATAAGCCCTTAAACTTTATTTTATAACAAAGTGCAAGATTTTAAAAAATGAAACTAATAGTTGAAATTGGTTCCCACGCTTTTCGTAAGCCATTATTATTTCTATAAACATTTTTAAGAATGTTTTTTATTAAAAAAGCAACACACATTTATGTGGTTAGTACATCAGTTGATAAAATAAGAAAGTAACAATACAGCTACATATTATTTGTCTTTAGTGTCTCTAAAATTCATTTTGTATGACACTGTCATGAAAACAATTACTATGACGTTTAATAATCTTTATTATTTTAAAATGCTCAAATGCCGATATTTCGCGTTCTCTGGCCATCCGAGGGTCAATACCATAGCCAAATATCAAAAGCTCCTGATTGGTTACAATAGCTTTATAAAGTTTAAAAAGATCTTTCCATTACGTGCCTTTGAACTGTTTATTGTATAATTTTCCATAAAACACCATTCTTCGGCGAAGCATATGTATCTTCACAATATTGAAATGTTTTGAGCAGAGCTAGACAACGAGAAGCTAAAACAAGCTCCTCGTTTGGGGTTCACATCAGTGTCACACAAACTCGATTTGTCGAAAATCTCGCAGGGCCATGTGGTACACTCTGTGCGTACGAGGCAGAGATGGCAACCTCGATCTCTGTTCTCCAAGCCGTAATAGGGACGGGAGAATGGCCCTAGCGGTTGAAAGTCATGGTGGAGGCAATCCAAGATCTTATGTCCCGACATTGTGTAGTTGTGACTCTTCAGTGGATCCCCAGGCATATGGACGTTGCCGGGAATGACCGGGCCGACTTCCTTGCACAGTCGATACATGCCTAGGCGCAGCCCGTGGGTTCGGATAAGAGCTCACCTGAGGCAGCGTGTGCCAAGATCAGGCTCTTTGAGCGAACTCGGTAGTTCTCGAGTTGGAACAATGGGGTAGCGAGGAGTGGACAGGGGGGGTATTATGCTTGTGCGCTACTCACAAAAGGGCGCCTAATGGTATATTTTACATATAATATTATATGTTTTTCGAATGGGGGGGGGGTTAAAAGGTATTGTGCCCCGGGCGCGAGTTGAGCTCGCTACGGCACTGTTGAGGCCCAAAGTCGATTCCCTTGGCCGGCACTGCACAGAAGTTGAGGAAACCCTGGTTCATGTGCTTTTGAGTGCCCCGGGCTGGCGGACCACAGGATGAACCGGTCTTTATGGCCTTTGGTCTTTATGGCAGTTCCCAGGTGTTGAGAGACACAACGAGTTTGATCTCACGGCTCTGAGATACTAATTCTCAGCCCACAGTTATCACTGAGAGAGTTCAGAGAGAGAGAGAGAGAGAGAGAGGGAATGAGAGAGAGAGAGAGACAGACAGAGACAGACAGGACAGAGACAGAGACAGAGAGAGTGAGGCAGAGACAGAGAGAGTGAGGCAGAGACAGAGAGAGAGAGAGATTCTTCAGATCCACTATTAAAGATGACTTAATGTTTATCACATGTAGTTGCAGTCAACTGAATCATACCCTTTACTAAATGTCCATTTCACTGATCCAGGTAGTTTTCGCTCAGCATAAACATTAAATCTTTTGAGACGCAGTTGGCGACACTGATAGCATAAATAAAGTTATCAGTGCAAACCAGAGCGTGGTATTGTCTAATGACAGAGGAACGATGTTTTCCAAGGTATTGTTATTAATATCATATTTACTTGCAAACTGGGAAGTACTCGTAAAATCTGTGTAATAGACACCAGTGCTCGATTTAAGAAAAAACCAGTGCCGGGGATTAAACAAAATTTCTGCAGAGCCGGGGATAATTGTCTATGTTTTCATCCCCGGCAGGGATATATTAGCTAAAGCAGAGCCGGGGCTGACAGTTCTCAGTGCCGGGGCTATCCCCGGCGGTAAATCGAGCCCTGATAGACACCATATTCATATGTCACAGCCATTGAATATTATATATAGTTACGTCTATGGTCACAGCTTTATGCTTTGCTTGAAAGTCAGCTGAAGTTCCACAAGCTACACACACTTCCAATGTTTTTAATGGTTGCTGAACTTGTAATTGTTGCCGATTTCCTCACAGCTACTGATTATCGAATAGATACTGAGCTTGTAATTGTTTATTATATGCATTATTATTAGATATACATATTACCAGGCCCGTAGCGTGCGGGGGGGGGGGGGTCAGGCAGGCCCGTAGCCAGAGGGGGGGCTAGGGGGGGCTGAGCCCCCCGTGCATGACCTGAGCCCCCCCCCCCCGTGCATGATTTGAGTTTTTTGACAAAATTTTAATAATAACGGCTATAAAACATCAATCATTTTGTTTAATAAATCAATAATAATAAAAACTTAAAAGTTTATATTTTGGCAATCATTCAGGCTATTTATATATACTTACATATATAGCTTATCTAATTTTTGGGCATAAAATATTGAATGTTATTGAAGTTCACTTCTGGGTATTTTGGGCACCATTGGCATTTGGGGCTTCAACAGCACTAACACGAATGCTCACCCCATATCGCAGATCAATGTTACAAAAGCATCTAAGCAATCTTTTCCTGCTTGCATTTGAAAAAGATTTAACAGACAATCTGAATACTGAAGCATTTTTAGGTAAATTCAGTGCTAAACCCAGGCCTGTAGCCAGGTCAAAGTAAGCAGGAGGCACCAATACCCAGAAAGGGGGCACCTTTACTTTTTCTTTATTTTTTCCTCTTTTTCTTCTTTTTTAAGTGGGAGGGGGCACTCCACACCTAGCGGGGGGCACGGCCCCCCAGTATCCCCCTTGGCTACGGGGCTGGCTAAACCACGAAGTTTGCAAATTTGAAACGTATAATAATATAAGTTCGCAATCAGTGCTGACGAGTGGGGGGGGGGGGGAAAGGGGGCCAATGCCCAGGGGCCCGGCGAGTTTTAGGGACCCGGACTGAGCTGGCCAATCAACTTTTTAAAATATTAATATCAGCCCAGGGGCCCGAAATTTCTGTCGATGGGCCTGTTCGCAACCTTGTAATAGTTTTATCTCAGCCTCAATACATTTTTATCGTTTAAACTCTTTACTAATTAAATTATTTTTAACAAAACTGCAACATGCCATGCATTATTGAAACGTAGTTAAAATTATATGTTTCTAATTAATAGCTAAACAATCGGTACTAAAATGCACCATTCCAGATATGGAACTGCAAAAAATTTCTTGGGGAGGGGACTCACTGAGATCCCCTCTCCAAACCCCTCATCTCCGTCCGCAAGCTTTCGGCGCTTCGCGCCTCCATTTTCGCCCCCCCCCCCGAACATTTCTTCTACCCCACCAGGGGCGGATTTAGGGGGAGCATATTACATTTGCTGGTAACTCATAAATTTTGGTTTAATGCGCGGGGCCAAGGGTTAGTGTCAAATGTGGAGCTTAGAAACGTAGCTGTAGGCTACATACCGTGTCAAGCTTGGGGCGATTTTCAAGAGTGTAATTTAGACAAGTAATGTAGGCTACATTATCGTAAAGAATCAATGATCACTACAAGCAGTGGCGTAAATTACATTTGTGCCGCCCCCCCCCCCCCATTTTGGAAACCGAAATATATTAACATGTCTTAGAATATGAACATGCTTTGAAATTCGAACACCCGGGGTGATATTCATGTATTTTTTGTACTTATTTACTATTTTTCCGCTGTTCTAAATGCCATTTATACCGGTACCATTTCTCTGTGCAGTGAAAGTATCTGGTAATATTTTTGTTAGTAATTTCTAAGCTTATTTGAAAATTTGTTTTGGTATGTATTTTTTCAAATTTACAAACAACTTCAAATATTTACTATACTAGGGTATACCACAGTAGCGGCCTTAAATTTTGGCATCTGGAGACGCGAGGCCATGCGCCTGAGGAGATCCCTCCAGGCGTCTTAATTCCACACTCGAGTTTGAGTGGGCTTGCGCTTGAAAAAAAATGTTTTGTTACCTCGCAACAGCAAAACTAAAAGTTTGTTTCAATAATTACAAAAAATTATTATAATAATTCATGTTTTTGATATCTTGATTAGCTCCTTAATTGAGGTGCCTTGCCATGCGATCGACACGTCTTCCTATAATACTTCCATGTTGAGATACAAAACAACTATTTGACTTCCTAATTATTTTATTAAAGTGTATTTAAAACAGATGCAGTCACTGGTCGGCAGCAAAAATTGATAGAAATCCATGGACGGACGCGGGCGCTAAATTTCAAGATCCGCACACCTCTGCAACATACCCCCCCCCCGGACTGAATGCTTAAAAAAAACAACACTGCATTACTTATGTTTTTTATTTCATTGTATACATCGTTTTGAATACATGTAAAAGCAACCATTTGTAAATGTAACTTTTTTTTTTTCAGCAGCTACAGTTTACTAATAAATGTTAAAGAAATGTTTGTATGTGTTACACAAAAAATAGCCTACAGAAAAAAAGAAATACAACATTAAGTTCATGGCTAACCTACTTATCATTTATTTAATTACAAATGTGAATATCACGTTAACTTCATTTTCACGTTATCTAACAGGATAAAAAAATACTCAACAAAATTAACATACGATATTAATTAATGTATTGTTTTGTATAACATCACATAAGCAAAAGACATGCATAAGAAAATGTTAAGAAGTCTTTGTTCCCTCTTTCATGAAATAACGGTATAGGTTAGTGGTTCTTTTAGTCGACAGATCCCAAAGAGCAGCCCGTGAGTGCAAGAAAGAGCTCATTCGAGGCAGCGCGAGCCAAGATCTGTCTCTATGGACAATCGAAGTGGTTCTCGAGCTGGGACAATGGGGTGAACGGAAGGAATGTCCGTAAGTTTCTGGAGCGGCCGTCCAAAACTGACCCGTGGTGGAAGCTTAGGAGAGTCCAGCAGGCGCTAATTGCCCCGTTCCGTACTGGGCACTGTCCTATTGGCACGTACTTTGGGAGGTTGAGGCCCAATGTCGACATCCTTTGCAGACACTGCAGGGAGGTGGAGGAAACCGTGGATCATTTGCTTTTCGAGTGCCCCAGGCTGGCGGACCACAGGGTGGACCAGTCCGGAAGCTTGCTGGCCATTGGGCTCTATGGCAGTCTCCAGATGTTGAGAGACACAGCAAGTCTGATCTCACGGGCTCTAAGAGACTAAGTCTCAGCCCGCAGATTACTGAGAGAGTTCAAAGAGAGAGAGTGGTTCTTTTAAACTTTGACTTCTTCGTGACCCACTTTGACAACAGTTTTATTTTCGCACCTACCATAAAAAAGGACGTTTTATTTTCGCGGCCCACCTGCTAAGAAAAACTACGAAAAAAAATTAAAAGGGTCATTTATTGTCTCTATAAATGTGCAGATTTAATAGCTTTTAGTTTTGTAACATATAGAGAAATAGAGTTGTAATTATACATAAATAGATTCTCAATCCTTTAGTTTTTCTATAAGAAAACATAGAGGATTGAAGTATAACCTAACAGGCTACATGGGAAAAAAACAAACAAACAATACATTCTTTCGGTAGTTGAAATTTAAATATAGCAATAAATTCGTCTTTAAGGAGCATATTAAGGGTAAGCAAAACTTATAAAATGATTATCAGCAAATAGACTTTAAAAAAATATAAATAATTAAACAACCGTTTATTTGTATTCAGTAAATCACCAAGTAACCAAAAATATCTAACTATCAATGCCAATACATATTAGGCCTAAGTCTCTGGTGTCACTAAAAACCTTTTTTGTATGGCAGTATTAAGAAAACAATAACCTTGTCGCTCAATAATCTTTACTCGCTTAAAATGTTCAAAACCAGTTATGTCCCACTCTCTGGCCATCTCAGGGTCCATACCATTTCCAAATACCAAAAGCTCCTGGTTGGTTACGACAGCTCCGAATAGATCAAAAATATCTCCCCAGAGCATGCTGTGAAATTCAAGGTTTACTAACCAATTGTTAAGCGCATTTATTTTCCACAACGCACCATTCTTCTGCAAGGCAAATATTTCCTCGCCATGTTGAAATGTTGTCATATTTTTAGCAGAGCCAGACATACTGTCAATGAAGATATTTGCTGTCATAGTCTGAGTGTTGAAAGTTTGAACGATTGTAGAAGGGCTGTTGTCTGACTCACTGCCAAATATAACTATGAGGTTACCACATGTGGTTGCAGTCAAGTTACTCATAGCCTGCACTAAATTTCCATAGCCCTGCCATATTCCAGTACCAGGTACTTTTAGCTCAGCTTCAACATTGAACCTTTCTATTGATAAACAGTTAACGCCACCGATAGCATAAATAAAGTTATCCAAGCAAACTAAGGCATGGTCTTGTCTGCAGACATTAAGAGGGGCGATATTTCTCCAGGTGTTAGTATTGATATCAAATTTACATGCAAGTTGAGAAGCGCCCGAAGAAGCTGTCCAGTAGATATCATCTTCATATGTAACAGCTCTGCACTTCAGTTGCTGCTGAGCGGGTAATGCATACCATCTACCATCAATGGCTCTACCAGAAAATTTCATTGGAGTTACTCCAGAGATAACATAGGTAATATTCTGGAGCAAGCTTTTGTTTCTGTATTTACCATAAGAAGGGCAATAACTATGGCGTCTACCGGGTTGGAGATGGTAGCGCAAGCTCTCTCTGACTAGTGCAAAGGATTTCGGATTTTCTAAGACCAATTTACTCTCTAAGAGGTTTTGTAAACATGACCCACTTACCAACATTAATTTGCTTGAAGCCAGCAAGTCTGAAAGGAAGATCATTCGATCGACATTCACCTTTGCATCTTTATAATCTGAAACATTGAATATTTGTTTGGCATTGGATCGAACTTCACTCTGCTTTTTTTGTTTATTTGTTGATGGCTTTTCAGCAGTTTTTTTTTTATTATGCTCAATATCATCATGCAATGTTTCTACACTATCCACCTGACCTTCTTTTTTATCTTCGCTGGGTAATATAACTTCACTGTCGTAAATCTCTTGAGATTCATCAGGTTTGTAGTTCACCCATCGTATAATTGTTTCAATGACCACATCCTCGGAAGGAACTAGTAGATTGTCTTCGCTCACTAAACTTTTCAAGTCCTCGAAATCTAAATATAATATATCATCCAATTGCCTCAAATAATTAAATTCTTTTATTATCACATCCCAGGACAAATCCATTAGTTTGTTGGAATTAAGCAGCTTGGAATCAATGCGGATATCAACACAGTTCTCTCTTGCAAGTCTCTTAGTTTGAAAGATTTCACAGAATTGCAAGAGAAAGTTAATTTGAAGTTGATTGGCGGCATGCCAGATACTACACACATTGTCGGCCGTAAGTATTCCTTTTGCGTAGTACACGGAGTCAATGATCAACTTAAATATGTCACAACTGATACCTTTCAGTACGACTTTCCGGTTCAAATCCTCCTGCATCCCTGATTGAAAAGTTGCTCTGAAAAATTCAGAACAGGCGCTCAACAGAAATCTGTGACATTTAAACTCTGTGTTGTCAACAATAATAGTGACATCATGATACGTGTATCTTTCCATTTGTTCTTCAATTCCTTTCACCAGAGCTTTAGCAAGGTGATCTGATACTGCCATTTTCTAGATTTAAAAAAATAAGATGAAAGACTGATTATATTTGTAAACATTCATACTGAACAAACAGACACATTATTGTATAAACTGAAAGCGACAGGCTGTCTAGAGATAAAAACAAGACTTGAGCTAAATCCAAATCACCAAACTAAAAAATACACCCATTTGGCGGGGGAAAAAAAGTGAAAGTTTATATTTTAAAAAAACAACAACTTGAATTTTGAGTTAAAAATAAAAATGAATGTAACTATTCTTCACACTTACACTGTCATGTCTGTCACTTAATTATTTTGCTATCTCTACAAAATTAACCCTTATATTGAAGTCGGTTTTACTTCCACTACTGTTACTAGCAGCAGCTGGGGAGGTTCTATGGCTAACAAGTGACAAACTTCATTGTAAATGAGCTGTTCTTATAAAATAATATAGATGATCTGTCTAAAACCTTTTCACTGCTAGATGGGGGATACCCTGTTTGGACATTTATTTTGCCTTAATAACCAGTTATATTTAATTAGATTAATATTTTCTTATTTTTTTTTTAAACACAATGTATGAAACCATAATTAAAATGGTGTTTATAAGGTCAGTGAAGAAATGTTTTGGGCGAGTGTCACTTTTCGTAAGAATTGCACTGACTGGAGCGTCTGAATGGTGCAAGGAGAAGGGGGAGGGGTGGCCTAATGCAATAGTTCTCAAAGTGTGCTTCGCGACACACTGGTGGGCTGAGGAGAAAATTTAGATGGGTTGGGGAAATTTACAAAATATAATATATTAATAAGTATATATATATGTGTGTGCATTAATACACTTTTATTTCTCTGACAGTTACAAAATTATAATATTGTAAAGCTGAAAAGTAAAAAGGTAAAATCTATAAGCCTATATAAAACAAACGATGCACTTGTTGCATTTTTTTATCGTTGAATTTTCTTTATAGGTGGACCACAAAAAACGAAAGTTTTCAATGTGAAAGGCTTAGCGAAAAAGTTTGAGACATTAATAAAGACATTGGACCGATGAAACTTGTTTCCACAAACGCGGAAAATAAAGTTTTGTTATTACATTGTATATGGTTCAACCATTATATATGATTATATTTATAAATGAATAGATTCAGTTGAATGTAAATAATTATAATATTAATTATGACTTTGTATCTAATCTAGACAAATATATTTATACAAATAATAGTAAGAAAGAATAGAAATGTCAGACAATAAAAACACCTTTTCTGCTTACAACGTGGTGTCAACCTATATTTGCGTTGGTGTAATGCCTGCTGCGGCACATTTTTATTCAGGTCAAGTGTTTTTGATAGCAGTTGATGGAAAAAAGATATAAACTGCCAGTAACTGAAGATAATATAATCTTCGTATTCACGGTGTTTTATGCACTTTTTTTAGTCAGCTTACAATACTATATCTAGAAATATGTTCGTGGTGAATACATTAAATAAATGATGACGTTAACGAATGCGGAGTATTGCTTTCATTATTGTTTGAACACGATTAAAAGTAAAACATTAGCTTATAGGTAGATACAGGGCTTTATCTTGTACTGAAATACTTTAACAGTTTATAGAATGGTCCATGTGTAAACCTGGCAAAAAAAAGTTAAAAAGAAAATATAGACATTCTGGTATTGTGGCAATTTCTTTTTTATGTAAAGTTTTTTTTTATTGACTTTAATACCCAACCCAGAGTAGTGTCCCCCCCCCCCCCAACTTAACTTACTCTACTATTACACTTCAGTCCCCCCCCCCTTTCCCGTTACGTTTTATGTGCAAAACTCCTAAACAGGTCAATCGTATCAACAATGTGGCAGCCTTCATGGAAATCTCACTATACATTTTATAGTGATGTTATTTTTTTAAAAAATACTTCAAGGTCTCCCCTGGGAACAGTTTCTTAACAGATTTTTTTTGACACAAGTAGTAATAAAATTGCCCTAGGTAGTTACTGAAGTAATAAAAATAAAACACACGAAAACAACATGGCGACTTTTTTCCCATAGCAATCTAAACGCTCCAAATTTAAAATCAATTTTAGCACAACTAAAATAATACTATAAGTGGTGCATGGTCAAAAATGAAGCACGGCGCTGCAATAAAATTATCATTTCATTATGTGACACCAATAAAAAACATTATTACAAACATTTATAAAGTTGAAAACAATTCGACAGCCTGATCTTTTGTTTTCAGAAGATATTCACACAAAATTTTAAAAGAATGAAGAATTAGGACAATTTGTATTTAATTAATAATATAATTTTTACAAAAAACCTAAACAACAAATGTATGAGCTACTTACTTTTTTTTGGACAAAATGTCTTCAGGAGCCGTGGCACAAATCTTTAATACTGGCCTACATAAAGTTACTGTTAACTTTGCCGATTAGTATTGTGTATCGCCTTCTTTCCGAGAATACAATTTTCAGTTTTGATTTAACCTATTGATAAGTAGACAGACTAACAATGATCATCAATGGGAACAAAAATAGACAATTGGTTTTCTGATTAGAAAGTAGCAGTAATTACAGTAATCACCATAGTTGGACTTAACATACACGTCGCCCGGCTGCACGAGTATTTGCTGCCCGCCCCCCCCCCCCCCCCGTGCTTAAAACTGTTCTAATGGATTGAAAACTAAGTGGGGCATTGTGCCTCCACCAGACGGGTCATTATGAATATGGGGGCTTAGACAGAGACTTCGTTCCAATCATCTTTTGCAATGGAGGTTGGAGGAAGGGGGGGGGGGGCAGTAGTTTACCAGTCCATAGAACGGATCTGACCTCCAAAGCCTTTCAATCAAGGCCGAATTAAGGTATGTGTAGGTCTAAATCTAGTTACCATGTAGGGATTAATTTTGCGAACGAAATATATACAAAATATGAGATAATGCACGTGTGGTTAAAGATATTAATATCATATCTCAATCGGTACTACGCGTACCCCAATGGTCAAGGGAAAGGCTATGTAAGGGTAGGCCCTACGTAGCGAGCAGGAGCGACATATACTTTTTCGCTTAGAATAACCAAGAGTTTGAACAGGCCCGTAGCCAGAGGGGGGCTAGGGGGCTGACCCCCCCCCCCGTTCATGACCTGAGCCCCCCCCCCGTGCATGATTTGAGCTTTTTGACAAAATTTTAATAATAACGGGTATAAAACATCAATCATTTTGTTCAATAAATCAATAATAATAAAAATTTAAAAGTTTATATTTTGGCAATCATTCAGGCTATTTAACTTACATTTAAAGCCTATCTTATTTTTGGGCATAAAAGATTGAATCTTATTGAAGTTCACTTCTGGGTATTTTGGGCACCATTGGCATTTGGGGCTTCAACAGCCGTGTGTGAGAACAGTTACTCAACCCTCACACGAATGCTCACCCCATATCGCAGATCAATGTTACAAAAGCGTCTAAGCAATCTTTTCCTGCTTGCATTTGAAAAAGATTTAACAGACAATCTGAATGCTGATGCATTTGTAGGTAAATTCAGTGCTAAACCACGACGTTTGCAGATTTGAAACGTATTATAATATAAGTTCACAAACATTGCCGACGAGTGTGAGGGGGCAGGGGGGCCAATGCCCAGGGGCCCGGCGAGTTTTAGGGACCCAAACTGAGCTGGCCAATCAACTTTTTAAAATATTAATATCAGCACGGGGGCCAGGCCCGTAGCGTGTGGGGGCCAGGGGGCCGTTTTGTCTGGCCCCCTCTGCTTATTTGCTCTACTTAGTGAAATGTATTACCTGGCCCCCTTGCTATTGCCTGACCCCTGCTGTAAAATGAATGGCTGTAGAATTTTCACACTACGGGGCTGAGGGAGAGGGAGGGAACGATGGGTCAGCTGAAGAAAAAAACAAACCGCTAGTCATGGGCCACGACAATAATGACCCGTAATTTAGCTGGTCATTGTTTTGTCGTAGAGACAAGTGGAATTTTGATCTAGCTCTTGGCTAAAGCCACAAGGGCAAAAACTCTTGATCTTTTCTAGTTTTTGTCAGAAACGGAAACCGTTTTTTTTTTCTTATTCTGCAATTCTTTTTTTTTTTTCTTGTTATTTAGGGTTGTGGATCTTTTTACTAGTTTGTCTACATTTTACGTGGGATAATTTTATTTTAGTTTATTGCCCAGATGATCTTCCAAAAGGCGAACTCTGTGTCATTTTTATGGTAGTTTCTAATTGGTAATCGTTGTACTAATATCTTGTGTCAATGTCAAGGACATTAGCAAGAATGTAGGAAATTTAAAAAAAATAACAAACCAAACATAAAATACAAACTACGGCCATATTAATTCAGCGGCCAAACAATAACTAAGTCTACTATTACAGAAAATTTAAAATACAAATATTGGCAGCGATGGGATTCGAACCCACGCCTCCGAAGAGACTGGTGCCTAAAACCAGCGCCTTAGACCACTCGGCCACGCTACCCCACAGAACTTGATATTCCAGAAGGAAACAAAATAGCCAACACGAAGGGAATGGTTTTTAACGTAATTAGCTTGTGAAATAAAAATTCCGATTCTATTCCCTGGTCCCTATTTCAATAAGTAAAGCTAACAGATTGTACAGACTGTAATTGAAGGAGCATTATGTCGGATTTTTAAAAAAATCGGACATTGGATAGAAATTTAATAACCTGTATGTAACATTTCGGCTATGACGAATTACCAAAATATACCTATTGACTGACAGGGGTCTTCATGAGACGTTGAGCATAGGGAGAAGTATCTCACCGTCTTCACTTCAGGTAGATGGCTCATGGTGATTAGTAAAGAGTAGCTCGGAGCATGTCACATAATGATAATGACTGAGCAGCTCGGAGCATGTCTCATAATGATAAGTAAATCATATCTGCACACACATTCAACAGAATGAGCAAACAAAATTTAGTTCTTCGTCTTATTGTCATTCTTCAATTCAACATTCAGCACGACTTTGAAAGATTATTTTAAAATCTAATTTACGGTTCCACGACTTTTCGACCCCGCGACACTTCGACCCTGGGACAGTTCGACCCCGGACAGTTCGACCCCAGACTATTCGCGGGGTCAAAGTGTCGCGGGGTCGAAATGTCCGACCACCTTAATTTACAGCAGTAGGAAGGATGGTAAGGTGGAAGAGCGGGCCTTGATTGCTGACCAGAAAGTTAAGAGTTCACGCCAGGCCCGTAGCGTGCGGGGCTAAGCTATATTCGTACATCTTTGTCGTTCTTCCCGGGTTGTACGTTAAACAAACAGTATAATAATATAAATCAGGTATCCATTATGTAACAACTGTGTAGCAGAACAAATGGTCAATACATTTAAAACAGGAATCAGAAATTGCTCAGCCTCAATAAATTTTTATCATTAAAACTCTTTACTAATTAAATTATTTTTAACAAAACTGCAACATGCCATGCATTATTGAAACGTAGTTAAAATTATATATTTCTAATTAATAGCTAAACAATCGGTACTAAAATGCACCATTCAAGATATGGAACTGCAAAAAATTTCTTGGAGAGGGGACTCACTGAGATCCCCTCCTCAAACCCCTCCTCTCCGTTCGCAAGCTTTCGGCGCTTAGCGCCTCCATTTTCGCCCCCCACCCTCGAACATTTCTTCGTTATCGCAAGTTTAATACATCATTAAATTATCGAAATATTTTTTGTTCTCAGACCAATTTTCAACAATGAAAACAGTTTTGCCCCCCCCCTCCCCCCGTCAAAGTTATCTAGATCCGCCCCTGTGCCCCAGGATCATTTCTTCGGCACCCCCCCCCCCCAAAAAAAAAACATGTCTTCGTCCCCCCCCCCCAATCCAATATTCCTGGCTAAGGGCCTGAGTTTGAATAAGGTCGCCAGTGAGCTGCGTGACTCATCTCCCAACTACATGCCCAAGTATCGCATTCGAAAGGTAAGCACATATTTCCATTATGAAACGACCATTATTCGCAAACATACTTTCGTACCCTTTTGGGTAGAGTCTCAAAAAAAAAAAAAAACCCAGAGAACCACTGTTCTAGGCGGACTATACCCTATTCCGGTTAGCTGCTGCTAGAACAACAGGTGCAAACATGACTATTATAAGATGATTGGTGCTACATGAACTGATTGTTAGGGACTGTTCACATATGTGGCTTAAATGGTATGACTTCTTCCTATTGCGTTGTAAACTGGGTCAATTATTGGGTTACACTTGTGTAACTATAACTACTAGTAGATTGTACAAAACACATTAGGACTTTTGAGTGGTGCAAAAACACCGACTGCAACAATGAATGGTAAACAAAAAAAAAAAAAGCCACTGCAACAATAATTATTACAACAATATTTGGTGCAGCAATGGTTAGTGCAACAATGATTGGTGCAGCAATGGTCATTACAACGATGATTGGTACACTAATTGCTGGAGCAATGATGACAATTACAACATTGACTGATGCATTGATCCTTGGCACTACTTGACTATTATTACAATGATAGGTGCAGCAATGACAGATGCAACAAAGACAGGTGCAGCAATGAACAGTGCAACAACTACTGGTGCAACTATTACTATTATACTATTATAATAACAATGACTGGTGCAATATTGTCCATAGCAAACATTACATGTGCAACAATGACCACATTAATGAATGGTAAAGCAATGATTGTGCAACTTATGACTCGGGTGAGACAATGACTAATTCAATGTTGACAGGCTCAACTATGAGCAGTTTAGGAATGACTTGTTCTTCAAAGAATAATTTTAAAAAGAATAGTTTGCAAACATGGCTAAACAAAAAATCATAAGTATTCTAATAATTGGCTACTTCAATTAAAATTTTTCTATGGGCAATTCAAGCAAGGACTGAATGGAGACCGTGACTGTTTTGGATAAAAACAACTACAGTGTGCATGTCTAGAAAAACAATTCAGTGTAAAGTGGTCTATACACTGAAGCATTTAAAAAAAGTAACTTTCTGGAGTTTGTTGTCATTTTATAAACTTAATATTGGTATTTTAAAAACCATATATCAAAATAAAAATAATAAAAACCCAATAATGTTACAATTATATTGTACTCAGAACTCAAATATTAAAAAAATGTAATAAAATTTAAACATACCTCATTTTTGTATTTTCTAAATTAAATTGCATAAATAAATACACAAACACAAATTATTATAAATTTTAATTTAATTAAAGTCTTCTTATTTCACACAGAGCTTATAAGTTATACATAATCCCTGAATATGAATATAATGCACAAGTAGTTTGGAAAAGGTTAACTCTAATTATAATCAACAGTTAACACATTTTATTACTACAGTACAATATTGTAATGATTTACTTACAATTAAGAGTCAAAGAGCATCACAATTAACATACAATGAAACATTGACTCACTTTCATTGTGACATTTTTAAAACCAATATACAGTGTAAAAATATAATGTCACAAGCCAGTTACATTTAATTCTGATAAAGAAATTTTTTTCCTGCGTGGGCAGGTAAAATTAGAATACATTCTAGTTGAAAGACAGACGCTTTTCACATGAATGGACATACAGTCACAATTATTTCAAAGGGAGATCATCTAACATTTACATTCATGAAATTAGCACACAAAATAGCTTCCCATGTAAATGCTTTCACCACACAAGGATTCATTTGTCACCCTTACTGTTGCATTTCCTAGGGTGAAAATCTCACCTTAGTAGTGCAATAAATTACAGACAATCTGTACAAGTCACATTTACAAATCAGAGTAAAAAAAACTTTCCACAAGGTAGAATAAATGAAAGCTAAAAAGAAATATTAAATTATAATCCAAATATCAAAGTAATCCTATTCACAATATCAACAGTAGTCATATGTCCACATCTAGTACAGAAGTACAACTAATTGTATAGAGAATCTTATAAGCTAAGAAATGATTTTATTTCGTACAAACAATCAAAATAAATTTTCTAATATTAGTTTGATGAATGAAAAGGACAGAAATACACATTGTCATTAAAAAAAGAAATATTTCCTCTTGACAGAGACTTTAATTAGCTTACCAAAGTCAATGAGCATTATATTTATTTCTAAAGTATTCATTTGTATAATTAAAATAATATTTCTCAGCGATGTTCAAATTAGGCACATATACACGAAAAGCATTTTCAATCACTGCATTGGCCTCATCATCTGTAGAATTAAAATGATGGGAGCTCTTTCTAGCTGTAGAAAGAAAACATTTTCTTTTTTTTGAAAGGTTATTTTTAAATCTTTGCAATTATTATTTATAACACAAAAATTAAATTTCAATAAAAATTACCAATGATTAGACCCATTTTATACGTGATTGGAAACCATTTATATCCCATTGCTGTGTATTGTATCTGCTAACTAATTATTTATTAGTCTCTTCTTATCATTATTTTAATATTTTCCCATTATATAACTTGAAAGAGCTAGAGAGTACTAGAGACTGTATGATGAATATCAATAAGAATTTAAGTTTCTCGCTGCAATCAACATAGAAATAAATTCTAAGTTTGATATTCTTTCTTAGTGATCCTCTGCAGTTCTAAATGAAGTCAAAAGAGTTAACATTTTACAATAGTCTCTAAGACCATTGTTTACAGTAAGTAGAATACATTTTTGGCCATAGAGTTTACAACTGTTTTGATGTACATATTATTAATTACTAAATGTGATTGTTGACTTGAGATTTGACCTTGTTTTAAACTTATGCTTGTTGTGTCCTAGACTTGTCAACTTTGTCCTGAGAAGTCTATATGTTTGCCATTAATTTGTGGTTATGCTAACACTATTTTGTCTGACCTAATAGGGACATACCAGCTTTAAATAGGTGCTGGACTTGGGGTGGAGAAGTTTAGGTGGATGGGTGTAGTGCTAACCACACAATCCATTTATAAGCAGCAGTAACAGAAACAAATGAATTCTACACTTCATCTGCCCCAATATAGGGACCTTAGGGCTAAGGGAACTTTACGTTTTTTACTAATAGAAACCTTAGTGTCATACCCCTGGAGGATAGAGCCTATTATAATTTGTAATAAATTAGGTCGTGACACTCTCAAACAATTGAAGGGGGTGGTGGAACACAGAAAAAGCCTTTAAGAATAAATATCTGAACAACAAAATATTTAGAGAATACATGTTAGTAATGAAAATGTGAAATTCCATCATAGATTTAAACACAAATATACTTACACTTAAACACCAATCTCCATTAGTAAAAATGACTCAAATGTTCTGCAAATCTATACCTTTGTTTTTCTTTTACAAATTGGCCATAGTCTACAAGGAAGGCCTTTTATTACTTATTATTCTAAACCTTGAAATAATTCTTTAAGGAAAAAAAATGATCCTATGTAATATTTAGTAGAATTTTCTTGAAATTGGCCTGCATTAGTCAGATTGATTTTTTTTTAAGAGGTTAAAATTAACAACCTTTATTATCAAAGAAACTCCGCCAAGGACGGTCCCAAGCCCGGCTGAAAAAGGAGGAGGGTTGGGCGTGCGGCTAGCAACCCCATCCTGTAAAAAAA